>JAQQSW010013471.1:0-12310 GCA_028646575.1 Pseudocheirus occidentalis
ATCACCTAGATTCAGGAGCTGAAAGCTTACAGGTTCTCGTCCAGTCCTCAGGGATGAACAGCTCCCAGGTCCTTGTCCAGTCCTCAAGGCAATCCCCGGCACACACTGCAGTTCACAAGGGTCAGCACACCTCAAACCCTTCAGGACGTCTCTTGCCTGGAACTCAAGGATCAGCCAGGCCACCAACAAACAAAGTCCCATACTGTTCATATCTTCAGTCAGCCACTCAGGAACCAAATCCAAGATCTGTCCTGTCTCTGTAATTCTGCTTATAAACACTGGCCTTCTCCCAAGTCAACATGGTTCAGGGGAGTGTCTCAGCCAATAGCATTCTTCCAAATCACAGGGGAATTCACACCTTTTCACCAATGGACAGAGTTCTATACTTAACACTAGGTTACTAGGATCTACTTAACATCTGATCAAACAAATTAATTACCATTACAAAGCCTGACTGTAGTTCCATTATATTTGAATTGCTTCTTTTTGGCTGCATTCAGTAGTTTTTCCTTGACTCTGTAGCTTTGGAGTTTGGCTACAATATTTTTTGGAGTTTTCAACTTGGGATCTCTTTCAGGAAGAGATTGGTGGATTCTTTCAATAACCATTTCTCCCTCTGATTCTAGGACATCAGGACAGTTCTCTTTAACAATCTCTTGGAAGTTGCTGTCCAGGCTGATTTTTTCATCATTGCTTTCTGGTAGGCCGATAATTCTTAAGTTATCTCTCCTGAATCTGTTTTCCAGGTCAGTTGCTTTTTGAGTGAGATATTTCACACTTTCTTCTAATTTTTCAATCTTTATGTTTTGAATTATAGAGTCTCGATAGAGTCCTTAGCTTCAATTTGTCTGATTCTAATTTTTAATGACTTCTTTTCCTCAGCTAGTTTTTGGAGATCCCTTTCCATATGTTCATTTTTCAGTTTTAGGGAGGTATTTTCTCCAGTTAGATTTTGGACCTCCTGTCCTACTTCTCCAATATTTCTTTTCAAAGATTTGATTTCATCAGTGAGATTTGTTTTTTCAATTTGGTCACTACCTCTCTAATTTCATTTTTAAAATCTCTTTTGAGATCCTCCAAGAAAGCTCTTTGGGCTTGAGACCAATTTTCATTTCCTTTTGTGGTCTCCAGTGCTGATATAGAGTCCTTATTGCCTTCCTAATTTGTTTGTTCTTGCTCAGTATAAAAAGATTTGATGGTCCTAGCCTTTACAGTTTCCTTCTTCCCCATTGTGAGCACCTATGTCCTGGATATTTGGAGTGGATATCCGCTTCTGGGGTGCTGAAGTATTGAGCTTCTCAGGCTGGGAGGTAGGGTTTGGGTAGCTGTAGGCTCAGAGTGTGAAGTCTGAGGCCAAGACCAAGACTCTCAAGTATTCCGCTGGGTTACCCTAAGGCTTACAGAGTAACTCTTGGGGGTCAGGTGGTCTAGCTCCTTCAGGTTTCAGAGTCTGTGTCTCAGAGCTACAGCTCAGGCAAGCTCAGAGCTGGCTACAGCTGAAGGCCTAAGGCAGAGCTGTTGTTTGCTGATTGGGCCGGTGGTGCTAAATTGGCTTTTCTTAATAGGGCTTGCCGGTTCCACCCTACTGGGCTTAGACTCTGCATTGTCTTCTTTCCCCTTTCCTCAGCCGTGCCCAAGCCTGAGTCTGTTTCAACTGATTCAAGATTTTACTCTGATTAGGACATTTAATTCCGGACTTTTCTGGGTCTGGGAGGGATTTAGAGGAGCCACTAAACTTTATTCCTCCATCTTGGCTTCTGGAAGTATGGGTGTATAAGTTTAAACATCCAGATTGCCCCCACAGAAACTGCTGACCCTGCTGTGGGCCCTGAGTTTTTTCCTACCCGGTTTGATGATCCTCTGTCCTGTGGTGAGACAGCCAGGCTGAGCTGGGTGAGTCTGCTGGCTGGGGCTGCTTCTCTGTCTGCTGTTCTCTACTCTCCACTCCATGCTGGCATGGCTTCATTGTGCTCAGCGTTCTCCTTACCCCGACCTGAGTAGGCACTTTCCTGGGCTGGGAGTCTGCCCCACTCAGTTTGACAATGGGTTCTGTTGCTCTTGAATTTGTTCAGATTCACTTTTTAGCCTTTAGTAATAGAATGGCTCCAGCTGCGGCTTTTCCCGACTACCCTGGGGTCAGGCCGGGGTTTCAGGCTGGGCTGGCCTCGGCTCCTGGCCTGTTGCCTTCAGCAAGAGATGTGTTTTCTGTATTTTTGTGGATTTTGGAGCCCTAAAATTTGTTCAGAGTCGTATTTTATGTGTATTTAAGGTGGCTATGTGGGAGTTGCTAGACTTTGCTGCTTTTACACCACCATCTTGGCTCCATCCCCCCACCCTAATTGAATCTAGAGCTGGAGTTCTTAACCTAGTGTCAATGACAGTATTTTGATAATTGTATTTTGACAATTTTTTTGTAATCCTATGTGTTATATTTTGTGTATTTTTTGTGGTAATAATTTAATTTTTGTAGTCAACTCTAGCCCTGGAGGTGACTACAAAATGAGAAATGCCTCCTTTTCAAGATTTTCACTTCTTCCCTCTGGCCTCAGACCAGAGCCAAACCTCCAGCCTCCAGTAAGTGCCCACAGCCAGGGACTTTCTGCCCCACTGCTTCTGCACTCACCAGGAGCTGCCGGTTCCTTCTTGCTCCCAACATTCTTGGCAGTGCATCTGGTTTTGGCATTTCTGGTCAGCAGAGATTTCCTGGGTCTTCCTGGGCTCAGACACCCAACTCCCCTCACTATTCCTGCAGGTAAAAGTTCTGGAGACTGGGGCTGGGGCAGCCTCTCCAACCAACTAACCCCAGGACTTGCGGCTTATTGTTTAAGTCCCTTGCCCACTTGCTGTTTTTTTGTTTTTTGTTTTGTTTTGTTTTGCTTTTTTTTTTTTTGGAGGGCAGTTGGGGTTAAGTGACTTGCCCAAGGTCACATGGCCAGATTTTTTGTGTTAAGTGTCTGAGGCCAGATTTGAACTCAGGTACTCCTGACTCCAGGGCCGGTGCTCTACTCACTGCGCCACCTAGCCGCCCCCACCGCTTGCTGTTAAGGGGGAACCTAGCCTGACGGTGTTTACTCCTCTCTGGGGACCAAATCTCATCCTGGGATTTTTCTTCTAATCTTCTCAAATTGTCCCAGGAAGACCTGAATTGTATTCTTGCTTATCTCCACCCATACTTAGTTCACCTTAAAATGCTATTTTCAATTATTTTGTGGGGAAAACCTTGAGAGCTTGTAATTTGACTCACTCTGCCATCTTCCCAGAATTATCTCATACATATTATATTTTATGCATTAAAAATCAACCCTTTCCCTACTCTAGTCCATCTTTCCACTTAGCTATGATTATTCTAAGACACAGGCCTGACCGTGTTGCCTCTCTATTTAATAAAACCAAGTGGTTCCCTATCACCTCTGTTTAGCATTCATAATGTGGCCCTTTCCTACCTTTTCAGTCTTCTTACAGCACACTCCCCTCTATGTACTCTGCAGTCCAATGACACTGTCCCCCTTGTTGCTTTTGCTTGAACATGGCAGTCTATCTCCTGATTTCTTGCATCTTCACTGGCTGTCCTCCATTCCTGGAATCTTCACCCTTCTAGTCTTTGTCCCCTGGCTTCCCCGGCTTCCTTCAGGTCCAAGCCAAAATCATACCTTCTATAAAAAGTCTTTCCCAGTCTTCCTTAATGTTAGCACCTTCCTTCTATGATTATCTCCAAATTTTGGTTGATATCTCACTTTTCACATTAGATTCTGAGCTCCTTGATGGAAGGGATTGTTTTTGCCTTTCTGTCTAGGCCCCAGAACTAATTACAGTACCTAACCCAGAGAATGTTCTTTATAAATGCTCATTGACTTCCCTTGGGGTGCACAGATTTCACCAGACTGCCAAACACCACAGTGAAACCAGCAAATTAAGTTAAGAATCTCTGATCTAGAGAAACAGAACATTTTTTGAGAGTAATTTGCCTACTGTCATAAGAGCAGTGAGCATGTCTTATGATCAGAAAGTCATGCCTGATTAAGTATCCACTTGGCTCACATAAGCTACATAGAGGTAGATAGACATCAACAGGAGTGTTGATACCCCCTGACACCACAGAAATGTGGCTATGTCAGTGCCCATTGTCTGACCTTGGAAGGAAAGGAGAAAACAGAAAAAATATCTCCAAAGTACTGGATAAGACATATTATATGGGCCCAACTCTGGTGACCTTTCTTTATTTTTTTTAATCTTTCTCCTTCCAGTATTTCTTTCTTTTCCACCAAAGTCCTACTATTATGTGTTTATCTAGTCAGAGTTTAAGTCTTTTGATTATAAAGCATGTCAAGAAGAAAAGGCATGTGATGCTACATTGAAACATTCAGTATTGTCCGTCTCCTATTAAAATAATCATGGGGAAACCACCTGGAAGCTTAATGGTTACAATCTAACAGGCACACAATTTATACATAATTCTATGTTTGCTACCATTTTTATCAAATTTTCGCTGAACTTCTGCTTAGATGGGGAAGCTAAATGATGCAATAGATGGAACATCAACCCTGGAGTCAGGAAGACCTGAGTTCAAATTCAGCTGCAGACACTTGACAGCTAGCTGTGTGACTCTGGGAAAGTCACTTAGCCCTGATTACCTCACCAAAACAAACAAACAAACAAAACAGAAGATATCACATTCTGAAGTTTAACTTCACCTTACTGCGCTCTCAAAGGCTAGGCCAAAAGAGCTCCAACTCTGACAGGTCCTAACTGAATTTTCAAGTTAAAAAAGTCTGATGATGGACTCATTGCCCATGGTCCAAGGATTCAACTAAAATTAGAAGAGCTTGCCAGGCTGGCAAGAGGGAGATTTTTTTTCCAGCCATGGAAGCTGTCAGTCAACTAGTCAATAAACTCATGTTGAGGACCTACTATGGGCCAAGCATTATGCTAAGTGCTGGGAATATAGCAGGCAAAAAAGCAGTCCCTACTGTCAGGGATAATAGTCATTATGTATCGCAGGAGATAAGAAAAAAATGTGTAAATAAGTTTGTAAAACTTATAAACTTCATAAAACACCAACTAGGTTTAAAAAAAAACTCTAGCTGCCTTGTTAAAGGGAGAACCCAAACTGAAAAAAATGTATAGATCCAAAATGATGATGAGTATGTAGACAGTGAGAATTATTTAAGATTTCAAAAGCTTTACATGGGTTTGATCCTTATAACAACCCTGTGAAGTAGATACTATTATTATCTTTGTTTTACATTTGTAGAAATTGAGTCCAAGACAGTTAAGGGATTTCCCAGGGTACCACAGCTAGCAAGGATCTGAGTCAGGACAGATATTCCTGACTCCTATTCCAAGAAGGTTGATTGCCTGTATCCATATTCTCCAGGGCTCCTGCTATTTTTCCCCTTAAAATATATTTCATCTTGTTTTTTTCCTCTTCTTTACCATGGTCATCACTCTAGTTCAAGATCTTGTCACTTCGTCCCTTCACATTAGGAAAGATGTTCTTAACCTTGTGTCCATGGTTCAGGTCCGTGGATAGGTTTCAAGGGCTTGTGAACTTGGACTGAAGATAAATGCATATTTATCTTCCTTAATCTCTAACTTAATTTTTGCATTTCTTTCAATTTTGAATGTAGACAAAAAATATTCTAAGAAAGGATTCATAGACTTTATGTAGAGAATCAACAGGATCTGTAACCCAAAACAGGGTTAAGAACACCAGTAATAGGGGGCGGCTAGGTGGCATGGTAAATAGAGCATCGGCCCTGGAGTCAGGAGTACCTGAGTTCAAATCCGGCCTAAGACACTTAACACAAACACAAAAACTAGCTGTGTGACCTTGGGCAAGTCACTTAACCCCAACTGCCCTCCAAAAAAAAAAAGCAAAAAGAACACCAGTAATTGGATGGCTACAGGTGCCTTTATCCTACCTAGTCTTTGAAATTTGAGACTCCCCAGAAGCATCTGGTTCAAACCAAACCTGAACAGAAATCCCCTCTACAACATCTATCACAAGTGACCAACACTATCCTTTGCTTAAAAGGATTTTGGTGAGAGGGAATTGACTGCCTTCTAACACTGGCCATTCCATTTGCAGACAGTTCTAATTGCTAGAAAGATTTTCCTTACACAGAACTAAAATCTTTCCCTTTGTAACTTCCATCCATTAATCCTTGGCCCTCTGAGGCCAAGTAGAACAAGTGTAATCCCTTCCAATCCTTCTTTCCTGAAGCCACCAGGCTAATCATTCTAAAATGCCATTTGCATCATATCAGGCTTCTTCTTGAGAACCCACAAGCTGTTACCTATCTCTTCTGCCTGGCATTCAAGCCCCTTTATACTCTGGCACCAATCCAACTCTTTAGCCTTGTTTGTTAATATTCCCCCGAACTTTCTTAATGCTGGAACCTGGAAAAACACTTTATTCTTTCTCTCTACTGCCATACACACCAAGGTCATCATTTCTATCTCTCTGTCTTTTCTGAAGCTGCTGGCCTACAATTGCTCCTTGATTGTGAGATGCTATACTTTGTGTCAGTCTTTCAAATTTTTCATTGCTCAAATCCAATCTTGGATATGATCATTTTTTCCTTATTACTCTGCCAAGTATTCATTCCTTAAATATCTCCCATATGTACAACTTAGTTAGTAATAATTATTAAAAACAATAATAGTTAATTATTTAAAACAATTATTAAAATGATTATTTAAAATAATAATTAATTAATATAATTATCCAAAACAATAATAATTATTAATAAAATAATTGTTTAAAATAACACTAATTGATTAAACAATTATTTAAACCAATAATTTTTATTAATTAAAATAATGGTTAATTAAAGCAATTGCTATTTAAGCCAACAATTACTAATGAAAATAGTTATGTAAACCAGTAATTATTAATTAAAATAATTCATCATAACATTTATAAAATGTTCTAATGTTTGCAAAGTGCTTTGCATATATTTTCTCACTTGACCTTAGCAAACTACTCTGTAGACACTAGCATTATACTCACTGCAGATAAACAAACTAAGACTGACAAAGGTTGTATGATTTTTCCACAGTCATACAATCAGTAAGGATCTGAGACAGGATTTAAATGAAGGTCTTCTAGAGTCCAGGTCCTGATCTCCATCTACTACATTACTAAACTTTCAAAGAAATGATGATGCCAATAGCTTAGTTTTCTTTCTAACTAAATTCTAAGCTCTTTGCAGGAAAGAAATCCTATATTCCGTCTTTCCCATAGGGCCTCATAGGCGCTGAATAATCTGAGTTGATGAACTGATTGATGAATACTTCATAGTTAAACATAGAAGAGTCACATTTAACCCAGGAATAAGCACTGAAAGTGGATTATTTTGGGAAATAGTAATTGTCTAAAAGTAAGTAAACATGTGTGTTAGCATTTACCTTTTAATCCTTTTGTGACAGATAAGACTTAGGGACTGGATCTTTCATTTTACTGGTCTAGGGAATTCCTGGATAAAGAAACTTCCTCCATCAATGCAGATTGCCACCTTGTCTAAAGCACTTAGAGATTCATTGACTGACTTGCTTAATCCTCCATGCCTCAGTTTCCTCATCTGTAAAACGGTTGAGACAATAACCTTTGGAGTCTCTCTTTCAGCTCTAAATCTGTTGTTATCCAATCATTTTTTGGTGCTATGTGACTGTTAATGATCCCATTTGGTATTACTTTAGCAGAGATGCTCAAATGATTTGTCATTTCCTTCTCCAGCTCATCTTACAGATGAGGAAACTGATACAAACAAGGTTAAGTGACTTGCCCAGGGACACATATGGTCTTCCTGATCCCAGGCCTGGCATTCTATTCACAGTACCACATAGCTCCTCCTAAAAACAAATCTTTAAATTTACAGTCTTATAATTCCTGCATCATATAACCAACATATTTCCTAGATAGGACATGGGCCCAGATTTTATTTATTCTGATTTTAATGCTTTTTTTTGTGAAATGTATTCATTTATGGCATCAATAATAGCTCTTATCCTTTCTATGGCAATGCACTTCCATATTTGTCATTGTCTGGTTTTTATCCTTAAATAAATTATGCATAATGGGCAAAAAATGAGTTATGGGATCCTGAAGGAACTTATGCACAAAAATAGAAATCAGTGAACTGCTTAGGTCATTTTGACCTTAAACATGGAAATTGTACCTAGAAAACAAATTTCCCAATTCCCATACAAGACATTTTTTCCCTTTAGGGCACACTGTAACTTCCTAAGTTCCTCTTGGAGAGTTGATACTAGAAAATGGAGGATGAGTCACAAAAATGGGGCATATTTAAAAACCATATCTTAACTAACAAGAAGTAAAAGCTGGTATGCAATGCATCAAATTTTCTACAAATTTAAATAAATGACTAATTTTAGTTGGAAATTGAAGTGTAATTATGACTTTCAAGAATTAATTTTTCATATAATTTTCAGGTAAAAAAGGGACTTTAGAGGGTTTTTTGGCCAACCTCTCTTATTTTACAGATGATAAAATCAGTGAAGAAAGCATGTGTTGGCTTGCCCAGTGTTACATGACTAATGGATGACTGCATGGTGACATGCAATCCAATGCCCTTTTTACTAGCCACCTCATATTTGTTGATACTTGTCCTCTGTGGGAAGAAATTAATCCAAAGTCTTTTTGGGGTAACATAGGCAATTCGAGGGAATTTTATTCACCAATCATGTTGGGAAAACAGGCCTGTGGACCATTCCAATTCTCTTGAATCAATTACGCAATCAGAAAATATTTATCAAATGCCTGCCATGTGTTGTAAGGGACAGGGAAGAAACAAGCATTTACTAACCATCTACTCCGTGACAGAACTATGCATTGCTATGATAAGGTAGAACAAGTGCGGAAGAAAGTCTCCTGGCTTAGATGTCATTGTTCTTCCACTAATGAGCAAGGTAGAAAAGACATCTGGGTGACACAGTGCATAGAATATGGGGAATGGGAGCAGGGAGACCCGAGTTCTGATCTGACCTCAAATACTTACTAGCTGTTTGGCCCTGGTAAGTTACTTAAAGTTCTACCTGCCTCATTTTCCTTATGTGTAAAAAGGGGATAATAATAGCACCTGCCTCACAGGGATTTTATGAAGAACAAATGAGACAATATTTGTAAAGCTCTTAGCACAGCGCCTGGTGCATAGTGGGTGGTAGAGAAATGTTTATGTGTGTGTGTGTATACACACATATACGTATATATACATGTACACATATACGTATGTATGTATATACATGTGTATGTGTGTATTTTTATATATAGTGTGTCTGTATACGCGTGGTATGTGTATATATAGTATATGTGTGCATGTATACATGTACAGTATGTATATGTGCATGTATGTGTATATATAGTATGTGTGTATGTAGGCACATGTATATGTGTATTTGTGTTTGTGTATGCATATGTGTATGTATAGTGTGTCTGTATGTATATGTGTGTATGTGTATATATGTATATATAGTGTATGTGGGTGTATGCATAGTGTGCCAGTGTATGTGTCCTTGTATGTATAAGTGTGTGTGTGCATGTATGCATGTTTCTCTTTCTGAATCTCAGTTTTCTCATCTGTAAAATGATGACATTAAAACTAGATGATTTTCAAGACCATTTCTGGGTCTAAGGAGTTGTCTCTTTATGATTTTGAACAAAAAAGGAGTCATTTAAATTGGATGAAGGCAGTCAGGAATAAAGATTGAAGGGAAGGACCCAATATAATGAAGGGGGATTTGTTGTATTTAAGAAGATAATTTATGTCACCAGGATGGGTGCTCCCTCCAAGTCTTAATATGTAATCTTTAGTAGGAACTGTGGCTCACCAAAATTAATCATTTGGTGACCAGTTTTTTTTTTGGTTTGCACTGCATTAAGATTAGTTGGAAGAACAGAGGATATTTTACCTGGAAAAGAGGAAAAAAAATTAAAGCATACTGATAGTTGTTTTCAATGAAGGAGGAAAGGTGGGAGTGAAGAAAGGGAGGAAGGAAGGAAGGAAGGAAGGAAGGAAGGAAGGAAGGAAGGAAGGAAGGAAGGAAGGAAGGAAAGAATTAAAAAGGAGGAGAAAGCAAGACAATAAACCAGGTATGGAGGTGGGGGGAGAAGCATTTATTCAGCCCTTACTAGGTTTTAGCCCCTGTGCCTAATTGATTGATTAATTGGATTCAAGCCATCTAAAAACTGTTTTCAAGCTTATTCAGTTAGGTGAAGCAGCTTTTACACAAGTCTTTTGTTGATTTAACTTTTGAGAACCCCCATACCACACTGAGGTGATAGAATAGAATTGTAGGACTTGATCTTTGTGGGGAGTGGGGTAGGGAAGGGAATAAACATTTCTATAGCACCTACTGTATACCAGACACTGTGCTAAGCAGTTTTACAAATGTTCCATTAAAGCCTTCTAATAGCCCTTTCTATTATCTCAGCCAATGTGTTAGGCATGAGGTGGCACCTCAGAGTTGTTATAATTCCTATTTTTTCTAATCAATAGTGATTTAGAGTGTTTTTATATAGATATACACAAGAGATTACAGATAGCTTTGATTTCTTCTTTACAAAATTGCCTGTTCATATCCTTTTTAGCAATTTCAATTAAGGAATGACTTATATTCTTATAAATTTGAACCAGTTTTCTATATATTTAAGAAACGAGGCCTTTATCAGATAAAATTACTATTAATCCCCACCAGCAATCCCCGTTTTCTGTTTTCTGTCTATTCCTGGCAGTATTGGTTTTGTCTCTGCAAAATCTTTTCACTAAAAATTCCCCATTTTAAGTCTTGCAATGCTCTCTCTGTATTGCTTGGTCACATTTTTTCCCTTTATCCATAGATCTGGCAGGTAAAATGTCTGATTATGATGTCTTCTGTTTTGTTTAAATCAGGTACTCTTTTTGACCTTATCTTGGCATATGGTTTGAGATGTTGGTCTATACTTTATTTCTGCCAAAGTACTTTCGAGTTTTCCCAGCAATTTTTGTCAAATAATGAGTTCTTGTCTTCCCTCTGCCAAATTTGGATCTTTGGATTTATCAAACACTAGATTACTGTGGTAATTTACTATTCTATAATCTATTCCAACAGTGGGTCAGGACCCCATTTGGCAACAGGAAAAGATTTCTGAAAGCACACTGACCAAAAATTAATTAAAAACCAAAACCTAATGAATTCAAGGTGTTTCTGGCAATGCATGCCTTGTTGCATTTTCCAACTTCACTGCAGCTTTGGTTCTGAATACAAAGCACCTGCACTTTACCCTCTGTATGGCCCCAGGCCATGGAACACCAATGAATGTTGCCCATGTGGTGAGTGGAGAAAGTTTATCACTTACTTAGCCACTACCAGATTGTTTTGATGATTGCCAGTTTGTAATACAGTTTGACATCTGGTCCTGCTAAGCCACCTTCCTTCATTTTTTTTCATTGATTATTGATATTCTTTGGCCTCTTATTTTTCCAGATGAATTTATAATTTTTTTAGCCCAATAAAATACCTTTTTTTGCTTTGGTGTGGAACTGAGTAACTAACTTAATATAGGTAGAATTGTCATTTTTATAATATTGACTCAGTCTATCCATGAATAATAAACAATTCTCCAGTTCTTTAGATCTTTATTTGTGTGAAAAGTATTTTTGTAGAGGAAGAATTTCATTAGCTGTGAAACTGAATTAGTCTGTGTCAGAGGTAGAATCTGAATCTAGTACTTCCTGACACAAGAAAGCTTTCTGTCTATTAAACCACACTACCTTTGATAGATGGATATAGATTCATGCCCCTGCCTATAGCAGCAAATGATAGATTAGATAAATATGTTAACTGAAATACAGATAAAGAACTTATATGTACATATAAAGTGTAGATATAGATGTAGGTAATATAGATAGGGATACAGATATAGAAAATAAATATACGTATATGTATACATCTAGGAACAGGCATGGCATATATTGATATAGATATAGACGCAGATAGAGGTAGTAGACATGTAGATAACACAGAATATATACATTTAGATAACAGAGATAATGTACATATAGATAATAGAGTTAGAGATGGAATTATGAATATGAATATAAAGTTATCCATATAGGTATGAGAGATAAAGATAATACAGATATAGATAATGTAGATAAAGATAGAAAGATAGACAGATGGAAAGATAGATAGATATATAGATGATAGATAGACAAGATGCAAAAATAGCTTTAAGTAGATAATAGAGATAATATAAATATATAGATAATATAGATGTAGTTATAAAAGATATAAGGAAGGGTAATAATGA
>JAQQSW010013472.1:0-12310 GCA_028646575.1 Pseudocheirus occidentalis
AAGCGTGGCCCGGAGGGTCCTGCAGGCCCTGGAGGGGCTCAAGATGGTGGAGAAAGACCAGGACGGGGGCCGGAAGCTGACACCTCAGGGACAGAGAGACCTGGACAGAATTGCGGGACAGGTGGCAGCTGCCAACAAGAAACATTAGGACAAACCACACCAGATTAATTAATAAATTGCCTTGTTCTTAAAAAAAAAACTGCCTGGTACTGGCTAAGGAATAGAGTAGTAGATCAATGGAATAGACTGGGTACAAAAGACTCAGTAGCCAATAACTATAGTAACATACTATTTGACAAGCCCAAAGACTCCAGTTTCTGGGTTAAGAATTCACTATTTGACAAAAATGCTGGGAAAACTGGAATATAGTATGGCAGAGCATCATCTAACACCATACACCAAAGTCAAGTTTAAATGGATGCATGATCTAGATATAAAGGCTGATACTGTAAATAATCTGGGGAAGCAAGGAAATGTTTACCTGTCAGATTTATGGAGTAAGGAAGACTTTATAACCAAAGAAGAGTTGAAGAGCATTATAAAATGCAAAATGGATAATCTTGATTACATTAAATTGAAAAGTTTCTGTACAAATAAAGCCAATGTAACCAAGATTAAGAGGGAAGTGGGAAATTGGGAAAGAATATTTACAACCAGTGTCTCAGATAAAAGCATCATTTCTAAAATATACAGAGAATTAAGTAAAATGTATAAGAATACAAGTCATTCCCCAATTGATAATGGGCAAAGGATATGAACAGGCAATTTTCAGAGGTAGAAATTAAAGATACCTTTTAAGCATATGGAAAAATGCTCTAAATCACTATTGATTCGAGAAATGCAAATCAAAACAACTTTGAGGTACAACATCTAAAATCTCACCAGTCAGACTGGCTAAGATGTCAAAACAGGAAAATGACAAGTGCTGGAGAGGTTGTGGAAAAATTGGAACACTAATGCATTATTGGTGGAGCTGTGAACTGATACAATCATTCTGGAGGGTAATCTGGAACTATGCCCAAAGGGCTATAAATAATTGCATACCTTTGGACCCAGTAATACTACATTTGGGGTTTTGTCCCAAACAGATCATAGAAATGGGAAGAGGAACCATATGTATAAAATTTTTTATTGCAGCTCACTTTGCAGTATCAAAAAACTGGAAACTTAGGGGATGCCTATCATGTGGGGAATGGCTGAACAAATTATGGCATATGAATGTAATGGAATACTATTGTGCTATAAGAAATGGAAAGGAGATGGACTTCATATTTACCTGGAGAGGCTTATACGAATTGATGCTAAGTGAGAAGAGCAGAACCAGGAAAATTTGTACAGTCACAGATACATCATATGTGTGACAACCAACCTTGATAAACTGTACTCTTCTCAACAACACACAGTTAAAAAACAACTCTACAAGTCTCAGAATGGAAGGAGATACATACACTCAGAGAAAGATCTAGAAAGACCAGAGTTTAAATGGAGACTGAAGCAACACATGCCATTGTTCTTTTCCATGTTTGGTTTTGTTTCTTTTGTTTCTTTCTTTTTTTCCCCCATTATTCACTCAATTGGTTACAAAGCTTCTATTGAACCAGACTATTGTGCAATGTGAAAGTGTCTGCAGATCCCATACATGATTGTATGCCACCACGCTGGGGAGGGGGGAGAAGGGAGAGGAGAAAATCTGAAACTCGAGTGATTCTGTAACTGAATCTTGTAAACTAAAAGTAAATAAACAAGTCAATAAATTTAAAAAAAGGAAAAAGAAAATGTATATGATAAATAATACTTTAAGAATTGTTCATCTTTGCTTCCTTGTGCGTTATCTTCAGTTGTCTGCTGTGTAATTTTTTACTTTGTTCTTTTTTTCCTTCCTCCCCCCAAGTCCCCTCCCCCCAGGAAGGCCTTTACAGGGTATGATATTTTTGGTCAGAGGCCCAGTTCTTTTGCTCTTTGATATATTGTGTTCCAAGACCTGCAGTCCTTCAATATTTTTGCTGTTAGGTCTTGTGTAATTCTAATTGTGGCACCATCATATTTAAACTGTTTTAATCTCCATGCCTTTAATATTTTTTCCTTGAATTGGGGATTTTGGAATTTGATTATGATCTTCCTATGAGTTTTCTTCATAGGATCTCTTTTAAGTGGTGATTGATGGGCTTTTTTCTATTTCTACTCTCCCCCCACTCCCCTTGTTCTAATGCTTCAGGACAATTTTCTCTAATTATTTCTTGTATTATGTATCAAGATTTTTTTTATCATAACTTTCAGTTAGTCCAATAACTTTTATATCTTCTCTTCTTGATCTATTCTCCAAATCTGTTTTATTCTTATAAGATGTTTCACTTTCTCTTCTATTTTTTCATTATTCATATTTTGTTTAATCATTTCTTGATCTCTTACAATTTCATTGGCTTCACTTTGCCCAATTCTAATTGTCAAGGTGTCATTTCCCTCCTTAAGGTTCCGTATCTCTTTTTTTTTTTTTTTGCTTTTTGGAGGGCAGTTGGGGTTAAGTGACTTGCCCAAGGTCACATGGCTAGTTTTTGTGTTAAGTGTTTGAGACCGGATTTGAACTCAGGGCCTCCTGACTCCAGGACTGGTGCTCTATTCACTGCGCCATTTAGCTGCCCCTCTGTATCTCTTTTTATAGTTGGTTGATTTTCCTTTCATATCCTTCTTGTTTTTCTTGGATTATTCTTATTTTCTTTTATAGCATTTCTTTCATCTCTGTCATTTGATTTTTAAAGTCTTTTTAAGTCTTCTATAAACTTTTGTTGCTAGTCTTTGGGGTTTTCTTTAATTCAATTTCCTTCTCTGAAGATGAACCTTGGTCATATCTATTCCCATAACAGGTTTTTATAGTTGGATTCTTTCTCTTTTGCCTGTACATGTTTTTTTTGGGGGGGGGGTGTTTAATTATATGTAGTCACCTCTAATTTTGGGATATGGGTAATGGTGCTCCTTGCCCCAGATCTTCAGTTCTTACCTCTACCCTGAAACCAAAGTCAAATGTCTAACCTCACGTAAGTGTCCCCAGCCAGGGGCTTTCTGCCCCACTGTGTCTGTCCTCACTAGCCATGTGTTCATTTGTTCTCCTGGCTCTTTGCAGCACAGTCACGTCTGGTGCTCCTAGTCAGCAGAGGTTCCCTCTTCCCAGGCTCAGACAGTTAATTCCCCTCTCTATTCCAGGGATAAAAATTCTAGTGGCTGGGACTGAGGTAGTCTCTCAAACCAACTAACTCCAAGGCTTGCTCCTCCTTGTTTAAGAGGCTTGTTTGCTCTTCAAAGGGAATCTAGCCTGGAGGTATTTACTCTTCATAGGGACCAAACCTAAGCCTGGATTTTTTTTCTGATCTTCTCAAATTGTCCCAGGAGTGTTAGGTCTCTGATACCTCACATGGGGAGGAGACTCCTAAAGAGGGTCGTTGATACTCCACGTGAGATGGACAGGTTGAACTGGTCCTCAGCTAACAGGAGTGCACGTGGTTAATCACCTGGAGGCAGACTGAAAAGGCTGCACCTGCTTACAATACGCAAGATAATCTCTCCACCTTCGGGGTGAGACTCGCTGTGGCGAGGGCATGGCCAGGGGAGGGGCCCTAAGGGGCCCTGGAGAAAGGACTTAAATACAGGCTACTTGGAGGCAGGGGCAGTCCAGCCAGTTCGGTGGAGCCAGGCCAGTCGAGTCCAGCCAGGCCAGTCCAGTCCAGCCACACTAAGATAGAGGATGAACTCTCAATAAAAGCCAGAAGCAAGTCCTGTGTCCTGAGTTTCTCTCTGCATCTGTTTCTCCTGGAGTGGACGGGAGCCAGGGACGCCAGAGGCCTGTTGAGGTGGGTATAGGTAAGCCTTATACATCCTGACCCAAAAAGATACCCTCACCTGAATAAAAAAACCAGTAACACAGGAGGACTTAGGTTATTCCCCTATTCTTATTTATCTCCACCCTCACTTTGTTTGCCCTAAGGTGCTATTTTAACTCTTTTGTGGGGGAAGATCTTGAGAGCCTGGAATTTTTTTTTGTTACTCTACCATCTTCCCAGAATTCTCAATAGTAAATTTCTATATCTGTGGTTGTATGTCTCAAAGTAAATATTTCTTTGGAAAAGCTAATCTGATTGTAAGTGGTAAAATGGAACTGGGGTATAGAGGACTCCCCTATAATTTGAACAACAAAGTTATTGAGAAGTTGGAGTCATTTTCAGAGAGCCTTGAAGCTCCAAACTTCATTAATGGTACCAGAGAGCCCTGTAGAGTGAAATACAATCTACCTGAACTTCCAGGCAGTAGAAGCCAGGATAGTCAGTGTTATACATATAAATAAAATGTAGAATTATGAGTTAAGGAAGCAGCATGTAGATCACATTCGCAGGAGTATGGAATTAATGAACGGGAACAGCGTGAAATAAATCCGGAAAAGCATAATAGATTACAAAGAGCTTCATATGCCAAGCTAAGGAATTGTTGTGTTTTCTGAGAGGGAAAGAGCAGCAGTTGAAGATTCTTAAGCAAACAAATGGCAAAGATCTTTGTTTTACAAATATTATTTGATACCACAGGGTTAGGAAAGATGAAAACATAAATTCAAAAGAGGACAGCATTGTCAGTATACCTACATCTAAAACAACAAAGGAGAATATGAATTGATCTGGAGCCCAAAATGCCTTCTTGGAAGAGCTCAAGAAGGATTTTAAAAGCCAAATAGTGAGGTAGAAGAAAAACTGAACAATTCCTTTAAAAATACAATTGACAAGATGGAAAAAAGTACACTAAAAAAAAAAAACAACTCCTTAAAAAGTAGAATTGGCCAAATGGAAAAGGAGGAACAAAAGCTAATGGAAGAAAACAAAGTGTTAAAAATTAGAATTGGGCAAGTGGAAGCTAATTACTATATGAGACATCAAGAGAATAGGATAGATGTAAGAAGTGGTGTAAAAACAGAATGTACAGCACTTCTCCAATCCCTCTAAATTTGAAAGCTTTACCTCTGTTAATTATTTCCTATTTATGCCATACACAGCTTGTTTTGTATAGATTTCTTTGAATGTTGTGTCTCCCATCAGGCTGTAAGCTCCTTAAGGGCACAAACTTTCATTTGCCTCTTTTTGCATCTCCAACACTTAGCATAATGGCTTTCAATAGTAAGCACTCAGGGGCGGCTAGGTGGCGCAGTGAATAGAGCACCGGCCCTGGAGTCAGGAGGACCTGAGTTCAAATCCGGCCTCAGACACTTAACACGAAAAACTAGCCGTGTGACCTTGGGCAAGTCACTTAACCCCAACCTGCCCTCCAAAAAGCAAAAAAAAAAAAAAAAAGAAGTATGGCAATACAAATAAGAAAGTCTGAAGGAGAAACAGGATTACTTATGGAAAGAAAACAAATTAGGGTGACATAGATGGTTTAGTCCTAGATTCAAAATCAGCAATACGTGAGTCTTACCAGTTGCATGACCTGATGTGCCTCATTATTCTCATCTTTAAAGTGAAAAGGTTCAACTTGATGTCCTCTAAAGCTGCTTCTAGCTCTAAATCTATGATCCTATGAAATATATATGTATATGCATGTGTGTACTACATGTGCATATGCATGTGTGTGTCTATACGCACATGTATATATATGAATGTACACGTTGTATACATGTATACATGCACACTTATATGTATTTATGTATGTGTATATATTTCTCTCTCTCTTTATCTATCTATATATCTCTCTCTCTTTCCCTCTCTGTATGTATGTTTACATTGCAGCCTGGAACTGACTAGATCATGGATCATGGGCATTTACTTGATTGTTTGGTTCTGAATTGGAAAATTGTGACACCCTGACATGATTCTCCCAGGTCACTACTGCTAATTCAAGTAACAGTTGTCCGAGAATTTTATTATTGATCTAGCTCAGGAGTCCAGGACCACATGCTCACTGTTTCCCCTGCCTTTCTTTTCTTCTTTACCACAAATAGTGATTAATAGAAGGACAATTAATCCGCAGCCACTGTCTATTAGCTGACTTTTCCCTAAACATTTCTACCCAGTCTATGTAGCTATTGTGTACCATCAGAAAGCACTCCGGTCTCTTGGTAGCCCAAGCTGATAATTAAGCACTCAGATTTTCTCTCCTGTCACCTATTATACTGAGACCCCATCTGTCTTGCCTTATTAAGGCTATGATAACAACGCATGGGGTTCATTGCAAATTAAATGCTACTGCTCAACTGAACTGCCACAGTACAATGTAATAATGTAAACATTGTACAGTATATTACTATTCTAATCACATATTTTATTGGAAGCAGAACACTTCTTAAAGCCTATATTCAATTTTCTCCTTTGCCTTATTGAAATCTTGCTGCTGTGACAATGGCTTACTGCAAAGCGCTAATGGTCTTCCAAATTTATTCAGAGAGAGAAAGAGACAGACAGACAGACAGATATAAATCACACAACTGTTTTCAGTCATTTGTGTAAAAATGCAAAGAAAACAAGGAACATTCAAAAATGATATGCCTGGCAGCATCCATTAATATTTATTTTGTCATTAATATTGATAAGCAAGTATTTTGTAGCAGTCATTTGTTGTCTACCCTTAATGTTTTTAAGCTCTCTGTTATTCAAGCTGGTTGCCATTAGCTCACATCTTCCTCTGTACCCAAAGCTTCAGAGAGACTTGGCAGACCTCCAAATCACTTACACTTAAATGGACACTCAAGCTCTGATGGACACACAGATAAATAGAGGCCAATAATTCAATACAGTATGACTGTACTGGGGCTGCTAGTAAATCCATCAGGCAGTAAATATCATCTGAAGCCAATGCAAGCTTTTATCTTTTCAATTTTTTGTATGTCTGTGTGAAGCCTCAACATTCAGTGAATCATGTAATTTATTCTGCAGTGTAGAGCTTAGTTTGTCTCAGACATCATATTGACTTTTTTCCTCCATCTGTCAGGGGTAGACAGAAATTCTTCTATTGTGAGAGTATATCATGTTTCATTGGTTTATTTCTTTTCTTTATTTCTGCTGCAGCTTTTTAGCACAATTGGGCAAGGACACATTATCTCAGATCAATGAATGCTAAGAACAGCATCTGAACATCATTACAGCTGCATGTTAAACATTTGTACCAGCCAGTTTGTTAAATCAGCAAATACGCTTTCAGCAAATGTTTGTAATTGTTCATAAAGGGCTCCCTACTGCAGTGCTTTATTAAGTGAAAAATATGGCCTGTTGTTTTCTTCAGTTTTTCAGGTCAGCAGAGATTTGCCAATATATTGTAAATAATGCCAAACAGCTGGATAATTGACTCATGCTGTGTGAGTATGGAGTCATACAGTTATCTATGACCCTGTATTGTGAATAATTATGATATGCCTACATAAGGTAATACACTTTAGAAGAGAGAATGCAAAATCTACACTTTTTTATAACTAATGTTGATATTATTATGGTTTTTAATGTTTTTTTAAAACAGGATCCTTTCATTTGTTAAAATTCATACTAGGAAGAAAACTGCTGATTTTTTCCCTACATGGAAAATGAAGAATTTATTAACTATAGATACATAAATTAAAGGATTACAAGAAAGGTTTCCACTATAATTTAAAAGAAGTGAGTATCCTTGGAGTGTGCTTATTAGCTGCTTTGCATTTTAACCGGAACTACGCTTTCCTTCATTAAGTACCTAGAAGATCCATGCCCACTTTCTAGATTTTTCCACCTCCATGCCATCAGATTCCTAACCCTGGAGATGCCTATAGCCCCCTAATCTGATTGATGAATTTCTCCCTAGAACCACCCATTTATGGAGGTCCCAAACCATCTCCATTCCTGATTCTGAATTTTCCTCCTTGCTCCCTTATAAGTACCTTTACCTCTGCTTTCCAGTGCCTTCTTAAATGTCTGTCTCATTAGATTATAAGCAGTTTGGTGAAAGATTTTATTTTTTGCTTATCTTTAAATGCTCTGTGCCTCACATAGTGGCTGAAACACAGAAAGTTCTTAATAGAACTTCATCTATTCTCAGCCATGGAATGGAGAGAGGTATTATTTATGAGATGTATTTATATATGGGATGTATTTCTTGGAAAAGAGGTTTCCTAAGGTACTTTCCCTCTATCTAACCTTCTAGTCATATCTCTGTGATATACAGCTATAAGGAGAGGGTGGATTATATTTAACTATAAGAAAAAGGATCAATCATTTAAAATATTTACATTTGCCTTTTCCATCCCTCCTCAACAGTAAGAATTTTAGCCACTTTGTTACCTATTCTATAGAAAGGCACCAATTTCCCAATTAGGAGATCTCTGGAAAACTGGACTAACAAACTCATGAATTAGCTATACCTGCAGTTCCCAAAGAAACCTTTATCTATATACAACCCCCAAACCACATGTAGACCCTACGCTGTGACATTTGATATTTGATTTGGGGGTCTAGGTTGGGGTTAAGCAGTCAGATGTTTTGCCCACAAAGTCTGGGAGAGATATTAAGGAACAACACCTCCAAATAAATGGGCTAAAGACCCCATAACAGATAAATTGTTTAACTGATGAAACCATAAAATATATGTAGTGTGTATGTATATATGTATATGTATAGATATAGAAGCCCATGCTGTAGAAAACTAACTTTCTGAAGAGTTTCTTTATCTGTTCATAAGTAATTGAATATGTACTTTAAATGTATGTCACAGAGACTCAAACACTGAAAATTATGATTATACACATGGTGTTAAGAATAACAGGTTTTACCTGTCCAATTTATTTTGATATAATAAAATGTACATACTTTTCTACTGATGGTTCTGCATTGGTCCATACTATGGCAGAATTAATATTGTTATGAGAATTTACATCACTAATAATAACTCATAGTCATACAATATTGTAAAGTTTGGAAACATTTTTCTTTGCCATCATCCTGTGACAATTATGCATTTTGTCATATTATACTTTGTGTCATCTTCTCATTCATCTAATGAGCTTTTTTCATTTTGTTAAAAGCATATGCATGATTAAGTTTGGTTCATAGAAGCTGTCTCCAGACTGAGGAAGCCATATCCCAAAGAATGGCTTTGTAATTCATGTTATTTTATTGGTGTCAGAAATCATCAAATTGCTTACTACCTTGAATGAAAACTTAAAAAAAATCTAGTTAGATGCAAATTTCGTTTTTAAAGCTTCAACCATTTCTAACCCCTTCCATACCTATTGAGCAATCCCTCTCAAACACAGTCCTCTAACACACTGTGCATCTGTACACATGGCTTATTTTCTTTTATTAACCTCCAATTAGAAAGGCCTACTCCACACACATTATTTTTAGTATTCTATAGAGCTGCCATACTGCCTTTCCAAAGAGACCCATTAAAAGACAACTCACTGAGCCATTTTGCAGCACCTGACAGCAATTAATGTGAGCAGAGCCAAGAAAAATCATCTATTATTGAAAATAAAATGAATATGTAATACTGACCTTCTCCAACAGCCATCACATTTATGCTTACACCTGAATAATTCCAGAGAAAAAAAATGCATTTGCTCTACGGTCTGTGACAAGGTGGACAAGACTCATAAAAGAGCCTTGTCTGTCTATGTAGCTGCTGTTAGCCCAGGGAATAAACTAGTTGTTAAAGACAGTGCATCCAGGATGGATGACCTTCTGTTTCAATAAAATATGTGTCCAGTAAGCCAATGTTTTGACTTTTCTTCTAATTTCTTTCAATTCATTTTTATTCCTTTTAACTCAGGGCTATCTTTTTTTCTGAAGAAAACTCTCAAGAGATTATGGACTCTTTTTTTCTTTTTTCTTTTTTTTTTTGGTCCACCTTACAGTTAACATTCTTTGTCCTTGGGGAAGGGGGGACAAGGATGGGAAGGAGTGGCAAATGTAGGTCATACTTATTTGAGAAGCACACAATAGGTGTATACAAAGCTGTAATGACAAGTTGCTAGGACTAAATGAATCAACTTCTATTTGCAGAGAGGGATTTTTTTTTAAAATCCAGGCCCAACATTCTCAAAGGGCAATGTCATATTTTTGAGAATGGGGTACAGTAGATCAAGGGAATATGAAGACTATTACCTTCCTACATAACTAAAATTGCTTTATATGAAATATGACATAAGCCAGGTGTTTGGGGTTTTTTTTGCAAAGTAAGCCAACAACTTTCAGAGTAAATCCTATTAGACATAAAGTACAAAAAGTCCTTTGTTACCATTCAAGCTAAACAAGGGTTGAAGTGCAGTTGTCTATTTCCCCCGACTTCTATTAATGGTTTCAGCAAAATAAGAAGTGCTTCATACAGAATGACACAAGCTTCTACTTGGTTTTCCACTTAAGCTCATCCCTTAGATACTGCAAACTCTGCCTATTTTTTCTCAGTTGCAAATCTCAGTTGTAGAAAAACAAAATTAACTTAGATTCTCAAAATCAGATTCAATTTAGTGCTATTCTTTGGGTCATTCTTGAGATTTTTCAATATAAATGAATGAATGAAATTACATATTAAGTGCTTACTCTGTACCCACCACTATGCCAGACACTAAAGAGGAGAACTGTTCTTTCTCTTGAAGGGCTCACTCTTTCTTACTAAGGGAGACAACATATAAAAGAAGGTTGAGTTTCAGGAAAAGCCTAGAAATTCTAAAAATTTAGCAACACTGCAGATGACAAGGTCCATGACATGAATAGGTCAGGTAATAGTAGTGGGGGCCTATGTAACCAGGGAATGTGGTAAGATCTGGTAGTCTTCTATCTCACTGGAAGGAATACAGTTGGTAACTTCAATCTCATTTAAGTCATTTAAACACAGAAGCAGCCTGTATATTTTCTTGGTGGGTCCAGCCAGAGGAAGAAAATAAAAGGGATGTGAAAGAGGAAAAGTACCCCTGATGATGATAGATCTGGTTGCCTAGACATTGTGGAAGAGTTTTATGTGCCCTCATTATCTTTTAAGCAATATCTATGTCTATCTATCTATATACATACCTATATATCTATATGCACACCTACATATATACGTACATGCACATACAAATACATATATGCATACATATGTGTGTATATGTATCCAGAAACTATAAACATGAAGAGATTTTTTTAACAGATTCTATGAATGACTTAGAGAAATGAATTACATGAGACACTCAGAAGTTTAAAGATATTTATAGAAGGCTACATAAAATTAGACTGAGATGAGCACAGGTAGTCCATGTCCACTAGTCCTTAAATTTTAAGTCCCACCTTACATACCAATCTTTAGACTCAAATTCCTTTATTTTGCAGGAATCACTGATAACAAATGTGTTTTTGACAGTAATATATATATATGCATATATATATATATATATATATATATATATATATATATATATAATTATAGAAACTGCTGAAGGTCTCACTCAACTAAAAAAAAAAAAAGAAAAAGATTTTTTATACCTGAAAGGAGGACTGGATAGAAAAATATTATCAGTTCTACTTTGCATCATATTCATATAAAGAGAAATTAGAGGACTAGGAGAATTTTGTGACATGATGAACATGCCCAGTCTCTGAGAAGTGTTGACAGTTATAGAGTGAATGATAAATACCTTATACAATGGAGATTGTGGGTTAAGTCCTTCTAAACCTGTCAATGGGATATTTCTTTTGCACTATTAGGCATTTTAACTTGATATTAATTTTTACCAAATGTTACATAGGATGTCAAGCAATCTTTTCAGGTAATGAATCGAAGTCAACAGAGAATAAGATAAGTAGTTCTTTGACTGAATCTGGAGAAAACATCATGCCAATTAAGATCCTCATTATGATATACTTTGTTTATGGCTCTGGAGAAGCAAAGACTATGAACCAAGCAAAAACACTTAAGAGGACACAGACATACTTCATGGATTCCTGACTGCCTTCTCTAAATATGCTATAGTCAATAATATGTCTAACACCAACACATACACACACACACACACACACACACACGCCATGATGCCTAGGAAGATGCCAAGAACAAATCATCATAACTAAAACACTAGAAGGGTCCATAGCCTTACTAGTCAACAAACTCTTGCTCTAGCTCACATTTTCAAACTGAACTTCACCAGTGCTGGAATAGATTAGCAAATGAGCATAGAAACAAATGAAAGAAAAATCTAGCACATTTTCTGAACTAGAAGGTATCAGTGGTTCTAAATCTTATCATTGAGTACTGTGGCCAGCATAGTCTAGGACTAGCTACCAGTTGAGGAAAATAGAGAGAGAGAGAGAGAGAGAGAGAGAGAGAGAGAGAGAGAGAGAGAGAG
>JAQQSW010013473.1:0-12310 GCA_028646575.1 Pseudocheirus occidentalis
TGTCACAATATGTCCACTATGAAGATGTCCTGTATAATCACACATCCACAGCCTGTATTGAATTGAGTGTCCTTCCAATGGGGGTAGGTGACAAGGGAGGAATCGAAAGAATCTAGAATTTAGAGTTCTGCAATACCTGCAACTAGGAATTAAGATATACAGGGGCTGGGATAGGGAGACCCTCCCTGCCCTACCAGAAAATAAGAGAGTAGAGCAGGGGAGGAGCTTTACAGTGGGATTGCTGTTTTAGGGGTGGGGCAGGGGCAAGACAGGGAGAAAATTTGTAATTCAAAAGTGTAATGAAAATGAATAATGTAAACAAGAAAACAAATAAAAAATAAATTAAAAAAATTTTGGTTGAGGTTTCTTCTCACATCACTTTTTAGATCCATTCCAAAATGGATGCAAAAAGCCTTATTTATGTAAAATTGGCAGTGGTACCCTGAAGAGTTACTCTTCTACAAAGAGAACTGTGCAAGGACTTAAGGTTGCTCCAGACTTGATGGAAAGGCAAATTATTATTATTATTATTATTATTATTATTATTATTATTATTATTTTACAATATTCTGCTCAAGCATTTCAGGGGCCTGGTTGGCTGTTGAGTTGGTCATGGAGGAAGTTGTTCAGTCTTAGGAAGGCATGACTGAGTTTCATAGTGGTTGTGGTGAACCAGTGAAAGGTGGTGTTACACTGCCCTAAGATCCAGGCAGCGACCAGCAACAGGAAGGTCAAGTGAAGAAGTTGGCAGAGGTGGGGGCAGCTTTTAAGGACAGGTTCTGGAAATGGTGACTTGACCACAGGATAAATAGGCTCTTGGTTACTTCCAAAGGTGAAAGTCACAGATGACTCATATTCCATTTCAGGCCTTGAGTGTATCCTCTGAAATGAGCAGGGTTTGGGCTCATTTTGTAAAGTGCTCCAAGTAAATGTCTGGTCCTGGAGCAAGGATCCATTTCTCCACTGTTTGGAGTTATGGAGAGGAAGGTAGTTTCATAGTGACTGGCTGATATGGCAATGTAGGGGAATCAGTTTTTTCTTTTTTTTTCTTTTTGGAGGGCAGTTGGGGTTAAGTGACTTGCACAAGGTCACATGGCTAGTTTTTTCAGATTTGAACTCAGGTACTCCTGACTCCAGGGCCAGCCCTCTATTCACTGAGCCACCTAGCCACACCGGAATCAGTTTTTTCTACAGATTTTCTGTTGGTCACGGTGAACACAGCTTCCAGGTTTAGAAAAACCTGTTGTATCTTGAAAACTTCCTGCTTTAGGAAGAGGACTGAAGTAGTAAAGGCACTGAGACTTTGGTCAAGAGCAACTACTATACTATAGTTTTCTCCAGTGGGATGTTTTCAAGTCACTGGTGAATTTTTCAGGCGTCTGACCAGCTTCTGCACTAGTCATACTGTGGTTGGTTCTATGTACCATGAAGCATGCAGGAAACATAGCACAAGGGTGGGGACTTGGAGCTGTTATTGGTAGTAAGAGTAGGTTTAGAGGCCAGAGATCAGTCCTTATTAATCCACAATTTATACAGGCAGGGCCGTATTTGCATGCTCAATTTTCCTGATGTTGGTGGTTGAACATTAGAAGAAATTGAATTCCCACAGGATACAGGTGATGACCAGCAGTAGGAAAAACAAGATAAGTAGGCAGCAGAAACCCCAATGTTGAGAAATGGGTTCTGAAGGTTGTAGGGGTAACTGGATGACCACAGGGGTATAAAGTGCTTGTTCAGCTCCATACTGCAAAGCTAGTGCTTGTAAATTATCCATTTCAGGCCTTCAGGATCCACTGGAACTAGGTGTGAGTCCTTTTTGAACCAGTCTCCAAAGGGCTTTGCCTAGTCCTGGCCCAGTGAGTTCTATTCCAAGAATGCACCTCGGTTGTTCTATTAGATGACTTCTAGGTCAGGAATACAGTTCCAGCTGGAGTCTAGGCTCTGACACCACAAAAGTCCTTTAAAATGTATTCCCAGGGCACCATCCTTTTCAAGCTGCAGTCACCTGGAAAGGCATGTCATTAAGATCTTTATCTGAGTCCTGGAATCAGCCTCTATGGCTTCCCACAAAAATTATTTAAAATAAAATAATAAAGTTTTTTAAAACTGAAGTAACTTTGAAAATAAACACTTAAAATAACAATCCTAAAGAACAGATTGGTTCAAAAAATAAGTTACAGAATAAAAGATTTTGTTAAAGATCAGGACAAAATGAAATAATACAGCAAAATTTTTATGTTACAGATCTAACTGGCCTTAGAGAAAATTAATATCTCTAAACATTTTAATCAATTAAAGAAAGAGCAGATCAATGAATTACACATGTGTGTAGAAAAAAACACCCTAGAAACCCAGCAAATTAAAATGCTTCATTTAGACACCATATCAGAAATTCTGAAAATATGAAGTTAACAAAGTAAAATAAAAACATAATGTTGTGGTAATAAATGAAACTAGCAATGTTTTTTTTTTAAAAAATGATTAATAGGATAGAGAAGTCATTAAATAACTTGATTTTAAAAAGAAAGAAGCCAAATTGTCAGTACCCAAAAAGTTATAATGAAAATTCAGTGTTAATGAAGAAGTAACAAATTATTAGGAGGCATTTCACATAATTATGTGCTAATGAAACTGACAAACTAAAAAAATTAACAAACATTTTCAAAAATATAAACTTTCCAGATTAACACAACTAGAAAAAGAAGTGCTAAACCTATTTTAGAAGAACTAGAACAGGATATAGAATAATTAGGACAGGGCCAGTTGAACAGAGCATAAATAAATTCCTAAAGAAAAATATTTCTTGGAACATGTGGATTTGCATGTGAATTGTATCAAACATTTGTATAACAATTAATTCCACTACGAACTAAACTGAGAAACAAAATAGGAAATGAAAGTGTCATACCCAATGCCTTCTTTTATGATCTTGGTAAATAAACTTGAGAGAAGCAAAACAGAAAGAAGTCTACAGATTCATCCTTCATTAATATTGATGCAAAAGTAAGTAATATATTAATAAGGGACTACAGTAACATTATGAAAATTAAAAACAGTATTGCAAGGATAAATTTATCTCATGAATGCTGCAGTGGTTCAATATTATGAAAACTATGAAAATAATTATCCACATACTAAGTAAGAGTGACAGAAATCATCACATTTTATCGATAAATGCAGAAAAAGTTTCTCACAAGATACAACACCCATTCATTTCTGTTTTTTTTAAAAACAAGAATCTAGAAAGAATAGGAATAAAAGCGTTTCCTTTATATGATAAATAGTATCTGCCTAACATCAAAAGATAGCATTTTTTGTAATTTTGGTAAAAAAGGACCCGTTCCAATAAGATTGACAAAAAAGGAAAGATGTTCATTATCACTATTCCTATTCAATATAATACTGGAAATGATAGTTATGGCAAGTAAGATAAGAAAAGGAAATTGAACATAGGCAAAGAGGAAACAAAGTTACCACTTTATGCGTTTACGTGATGATTTATTAGAGAAATCTAGAGACAGCTAAAAACCAGGTTATCAATTAATGACTTGAAGAAAGTTGCTTGATATAAAAGTATTTTTAAAAAATCATCATCTTTATGTATATTATCCAAAACATCTAGCAGAAAAAAAGATAGAAAGATACATTCCATTTAAAATAATTGTAGAATAAAATACTTGGGAGTCTCCATTCCAAAACATAAACAAAATTGTATCAACACAATTATAAAACATACTTTAAAGAAATAAAGACAGATCTATATCTATATCAAATTAGAGAAATATTAATTGATCTTAACTAGCTTGAGCTAAAATAATAAAAATGACAAGAAGCTGTTAGTTTTAATACATTTATGTGTAATATATTTTTATATTATATATACATATATATTTGTAAGAAATATAATATATTTATCCAGGGCCATATCTATCAAGCTATTAAGGGATTACTTTCTAAAGCTATAAAAAGTAATAAGAAATGCCACATGGAGGAAAAAAAAGGTCTAAAATAAAAAGCGATTTAATACAAACCTGAGAAGTACCAGTTATCAAACCATACAATAAAATCATAATCATCAAAGCAGTTTGATACCGGTTAAGAAATAAAGAGTCTGGGGGCATCTAGGTGGTGCATGGGGTTGGCTAGGTGGAGCAGTGAATAGAGCTCAGGCCCTGAAGTCAGGAGGACATGCATTTAAATCTGGCCTCAGCCACTTAACACTTACTAGCCATCTCACCTTGGGCAAGTCACTTAACCCCAACTCAAAGGGTAAGAACTCAAAACTATTGACCAAAACTATTGAGAAAACTTGGGTAGCTAGATGACTCAATAGATAGAAAGCTAAGCCTGGAGTCAAGAAGATTTGAATTCCAATGTGGCCTTTAGACACTTACTAGCTATGTGACCCAGGGCTCCATTGACCTGAATTACAATTGGAGAAGGAAATGAATGGCAAACTGCACCTATATCTTTGCCAAGAACACCCCATGGACCACATTACAAAGAACTGGATGTGACTAAATGACTGAACAACAAATTGGGAAAACTGGAAAGTAGTCTGACAGAAACTAGATAGTGACCAAACTGTATGCCATGATAAGCTCCAAATAGGTAGGTAGATATAAAAAGGGACATCAAAAGCAAATTAAAGGAATATGGAAAAAAAAACTTACCTAAGAGATTAGATAGAGGATGAATTCATATCCAAACAAGAAATACAGTGGTTATCAGGAAGTATGAGAGATTAATTTTTATCATATCAAGTGAAAATATTTTGCATAAATAAAACAGACATAGTTAATATTATAAGAAATGCAGGAAAGCAGGGGGAAATCTTTGTAGCAAGTTTCTTTTTCTTTCTTTCTTTCTTTTTTGGCTTTTTGGAGGGAAGTTGGGGCTAAGTGACTTTCCCAAAGTCACACAGCTAGTAAGTGCATCAAGTGTCCGAGGCCAGATTTGAACTAAGGTCCTCCTGACTCTGGGGCCAGTGCTCTATTCACTGCACCACCTAGCCGCACCTGTAGCAAGTTTCTATAATAGAGTTTTCATTTCTAAGATATATAGGGCACTAAGTCAAATTTATAAGAGTAAAAGCCATTCCCCAATCAATAAATAGCCAAAGATATAAATAAGCGTTGTTATGAAGAAGTAATTCATGTTATCAATAGCCACAATAAAATTATTTTAATTCCATAACAAAGTGCAAATATACATTTATATATGTATATGTGTGTGTATATATATATATATATAATACACACACACACACACACACACATATATATCTTACCCACTAAAATAACTCCGAGGCACCATTTCACACTTATCAGATTGATCAAGATGACAAATAAAAAAAAGAAAATGACAATTGCTGGAGGGACTGTGAGAAAACATGTACTTTAATTGTGGAACTATATCCAAAGTGTTATTCAACTGTGCATATTCTTTTGCCTGGTTTTTACTACTACTAGTTCTATTCTCCAAATAGTTCAGAGAAGGAAGGTCCTTTATTCACAAAAATAATGGTAGAAGTGCATTTTGTGATGGGAAAGAATTGGAAACTAAGGGGATGCCAGCAACTGATGACTGACTGAAAGAAATTATGGTATATGAATGTGATAAAATACTCTTGTGAAAAAAATGAAGGGAATGGTTTAAGAAAAATATGAGAAGACTTGTATGAACTGATGCAAATTAAAGTGAGAAGAACCAGGAGAACAATTTATACAAGAACAACAATATTTTAAAGATAATCAACTTTGGAAGACTTCAAACCTGCGATCAACACAATGATCAACCACAATTCCAGAGACTCATGATAAAGCATGCTTCCCACTTCCTGATAGTGAACTAATGGAGTCAGAATGAAGATAGAAACTTCTCTCTCTCTCTCTCTCTCTCTCTCTCTCTCTCTCTCTCTCTCTCTCTCTCTGTCTCTCTCTCTCTCACTCTCTCTCTCTCTCTCTCTCATTTTCTCTCTCTCTCTTTCCTTCCTCCCTTCCTCCCTCCCTTCCTCAAACCTCCAATAGGATTGGTAATCCAAAAATTCCACAGCTAACTAGGAGGCTTCCCCTATAAACAGATTTTTTTTTATGCCTACCCACTCCCAGTACGAACAGAGCATGTTCGATCTTCCTGTATGTTTTTATAGGAGGACACCTAGGACAGTGGCTACCCAGCAGCCAGGAACCATTAGTTTAGAATTTCCTTGTGAAAAGTATTATCAATGAGTTCCTTCTCAGTAATGGCTAGAGAGAACTGACAGAAACCAGAAGGGAATAGAATCCCACACAGGAACAGGTTCCTCAGGAAGTAGGTGGATAATAAAATGAATGAGTAACTCATAGTTTAGGATGTTCCTTTTGTGGAGGACTATGGCATCAGGAATATGATGCCATAACTTGTAAGTAAATTGGATTTGAGGGAGGGAGGGCTGTGCAAAGTCACCAGACACACTTTCTCTTCCAGAGCCATCTGGGTCCAGTGACCAGATATAGATCAGGACAACTGCAAATGGCCCTGGGGTGCTCCTTAAACATTTGAAACTAAGGTAACAGAAGCAGCATCAAGCAGGAAAGCCAATAATAATGTTTAAATAACAGAGTGACATCAACAAATGTTAGGAATCTACAGATACCTGATTTCCAAAGAGAATGGACTGCAAAATTTAAGAACGATAGAACTGTACCAGTCTTTCAAATAACAATATCAGATATCTATTTTGAAGAAAGTTCAAGAGAATTTTAGATGTAATCATGGGAATATATACTTATAAACCATCAAATCCTGAGAAAGGAGCAGCTCTATAACATAATTTATAAAACTAAGATCCCTCCTAGTTTTCAGGAAATGAAAAATAAGGCTTCACCATTATGTCAGATCCTAAATTCAATTTTATGCGAATGAGTTCTTTAAAGGAACATCTGAACCTAGCACCAACCAGTTTTCCCAGTTTATGTCATTTAGCACCAAACTAAGACCCTCCAGCTGATGTAGGAAATCTGGCTTTTGACCTATTCACTGATAACAAGGTACAGGATTGCCAGAGGTATTTCAATAATACAAGTTCTGGACCACATGGCATTGGGTGCTGCATATGAGGCAAAATAATGCAAAGGGGCATTTTCACAATTAAAAAAAACTTAACATAAATACGAAAATTCCAGAAAGAGTCTCTGATGTCATTTTCATATAGAGGAAATGTAGTAAGAATTAGTTCTATAAATGTAGACCCATGTCCTTGGGTAACATCAGGAGCAAGACCTATCCTTCACTTCTACCCCAAAGAGTAGGGTTTTGGAGTCCCGAGAATGTATGTTTCCATGGAACACTGAGGGGTTTCATGCTACCCAGTGGCTACTATGAACATAATTTCCTACTATTTTTTATCTTGGATGATACCAAAGGAAAACAAAGAATGTTTGGTGTGGCCTGGTTGGATCCCATAAATATATTCAGTGCAGTGCCACAGAAGACCATCTGCTTCGAAATGAAAAAGTCTGGCTTGCAAGATGAGCTATACATGTAATAAAAAGACTGTAACAGATCCTTACTTGCATCAGGGCTGATAATTTTCATGAAAAGTTGTCCCCTCAGCCCAATAGTTTTCCATTTAATTTGCAACTGATAATCCAGGCCTTGAAAATATCTTGGCTGAAAAAAAATTAAAAAAAAAAAGAAAGCTAGAAAAATTTTTTTTTAAAAAAGGAAAGGTCTTGGTTGTTATTATAAGGGGGAACATCTGTCCTGCCCTGATTATGCTAATTGTAGGGTGGCTGACTATCCTAAGGGTCAGTCTCACCCACAACAGAACACTGAAATGAATAAAGATGAACAATCCAGGACAGCATGATTGTAAATAGGTTTTATTGGCAGGGAGCTTACTCCAAGGCCTGGTTCTTGGCAGCAAGAGAACAGTGGTGGATTTCAAATATTTTTTAAAAATTTAATATATTTTATTCCCCCCACACACTTGCATGTTAAATTTTTTTTAACATTTGAGTCTTTTTTTTAAGTTTTGAATTCCAAATTCTACTCTTCTCCCCCTCCCCCCTTTCTGAGACAGTAAGCAGTCAGATGTAGGTTATACATATGCTATCATGTAAAATATTTCTGTATTAGACATTTTGTACAAGAAGATTTGAATAAAAGAAAAAGAAATAAAGGAAGAGAAAAATAGCATGCTTTAGTCTGTATTTAAGCAATGCCAGTTTTTCTCTGAAGGAGGATAGTATGCTTCATTGTTAGTCTTTTGGGATTTTCTTGGAACATTGTGTTGCTGAGAATAGCTAAGTCATTCACAATTGTTCATCATACAATATTGCTGCTACTGTGCCCAGTGTTCTCCTGGTTCTGTTCACTTCACTTTGCATCAGTTCATGTAAGCCCTTCCATGTTTTTAAAAAAATCATTCTGCTTGTTATTTCTCATACCACAATAGTATTCTGTCACAATCACATACCACTACTTATTCAGCCATTATTCAGTTGATAGGCATCGCTTCAATTTCCAAATTTTAGCCACCACCACAAAAAAACCCCAACCTACTATAAATATTTTTGTACATGTAGGTCCTTTTCACTTTTTATGTCTTTGATATATAGACCTAGAAATGGATCAAGGAGTGCGCACAGGTTTATAGTTTTATAGCCCTTTGGGCATAGTTGCAAATTGTTTTACAGAATGGTTGGATCAGTTCACAGCTCTACCAACAGTGCATTAGTGTCTCAGTTTTTTGAATCCCCTCCAACATCGATAACTTTTCCTTTCTGATAGGTGTGAACTGGTATCCGAGAGTTGTCTTAATTTGCCTTTCTCTAATCAATAGTGAATTAGAGCATTTTTATATGACTATAGGTAGCTTCGATTTCTTTGTCTGAAAACTGCCTATTCATATCCTTTGACCATTTCTCAATTGGGGAATTACTTGCGTTTTTATAAATTCAACTCTATTCTTTATATGTTTGAGAAATGAGGCCTTTATCAGAAATACTTGTTACAAATATTTTCCCCAATTTTCTGTTTTCATTTTCATTTTGGTTGCATTAGTTTTGTTTGTGAAAAACTTTTAAAATTTTATATAATCAAAATTATCTTTTTTACATTTTCTAATGCTCTTGTTATTTTCTTTGGTTCTAAATTATTTTCTTATCCATAGATCTGACAAATAAACTATTCCATGCTCTCCTAATTTGCTTATGGTATAGCCCTTTGATGTCTAAATCTTATACTTATTTTGACATTCTCTTGGTATATAGTGTGAGATGTTGGTCTATAATTTCAGCCATACTATTTTCCAGTTTCCCCAGTAGATTTTGTAAAATGGTGAGTTTTTGTTCCAAGGTGTCTTCGACTTTATCGTATGCTAGTTTATGATGGTCATTTACTATAATGTAATGTGTGCCTTGTCTGTTCCACAGTTGTGGGTTTCCGTGCCACCCTTAGGCCAGGCCAGATATTATACAGAAACAAAACAAAGAAGGCAGAGTGCCCAGGATGGCCCAAGGTCATGTGCAAATTTTCCCATGGGAGATAGCCATGATGTCATAAGTCATGTTCTGAGGCTCTTGTCGCCACCATTCAGCTATGAATTGTATGAGAAGAGAAATAATGTCCTGGCATGTACAGACTATCTGAAAATAAGTAAATCTTCTCCTTTTTTGCTAATATTATTATGGTATGATTCTTAATATTAGGATCATATATCCATTTAGAATTTTTTGTGCAATATGTTGTATGTTGTTGGTTCAACTTTAATTTCTTCCTCACTATCTTTTGGTTATCCCAGCTTTTATCAAATAAGGATTTTATTCCTAAATTATTTAAGTATCAGGTTTATCAGCCATGGGATATGAGATTCTATTGTTGCTGGTTCTCCTTTTTTAGTTTGTTCCCTTGATAGGCTTCTTTATTTTTAAACAATTCCAAAAATTTTGATGAATACTGGTTTATAGTACAGTGTGAATTATGAACATGTGAGTAAGAACTTTCATTTTTAAAAATCTGGGAGTAATTTCTGTTTATAAACTAGCTATTTTTCACACACATATTTTACTGTTATTTAATTAGCTGTGCAACATATAATTTTGATAATTTTATTGCTATAGCATTCAATTGGTAAATTATCATGGGGAGTATTGTCATTTTATCATATTAGCATGACCTAGGTACGGACACTGAATATCTTTCTGGTTATTAAAGCTGTTCTTTATTTTTAGGAGCAACTTTTTAATACAATCTACAGTTATATTGTATCCTTTTTCAGACTGATTCCCAAGTATTTTATACACCTTTTCATTATTCTCACTGTGGTAAGGACTACAAGCTCTAAACCAGTGGCTATCAACCTTCCTAATGCTGCGACCCTTTAATACAGTTCCTCATGTGGTGGTGACCCCCAACCATAAAATTCTTTTCATTGCTACTTCTTAACTGTAATTTTGCTACTGTTATGAATTGTAATGTAAATATCTGATAGGTAGGATATGTTTTCATTGTTACAAAATGAAAATAACCCAAAGGTTGAGAACTGCTGCTCTAGAGCCATGCCTTACTCTTCCATTTCTATTCATTGTGTCCTTCTATTCATGTAACCTTTTCCCCTAATAGAACGTAAACTTGTTGAGGGCAGAGTTTTCCTTCCTTACTTATATTTTTACGTTTAACCATTATTACAGTGCTTGGCCCATAGAAGGCACCTACTAAGTGTTAAATCTCTGTCCATCTATCTATGAAATGATGCTTAAGGTACTCATACCTCAACACTTCCCTACCAACAACTTGATTGGAGAGCAGAACCATGAGCTCCAAAACTCCCAATTAAGGAGATGGTTGAAGACAGACATTGCATTTGCCTATTGATTGCACTACTTAGGGACTTCTCTGACTTCTTATGCCCCTGTGTTATGTACATGGCTCCCATTTCAAATTCCTTTTCTATGTTTTCTTCCCAGATTAAATTGCAAGCTCCTTGAAAGCAGGGGCTATTTCCCTCCATCTTCTTTTTTGTATTATTATTCGAACATCTTAAGACAGTTGATATGACTTAATGGGCCTTAATCTATCAGCCAAGTAGATTCCAAGTCTTGTCATTACTATTTCGTATCTATCATTTACCACCAGTTTCCATATCTCCTCTAGCTTCTTGAACTTCTAGCTTTTCCTCTTGAAGCTTGGCTCTTGCACTTGAATTCACACCTTGAAAGTACCCTCCACTTCTGAAGGTTCTCCAGCTGATTGCATGGCTCCTTCCAAGATCTAGATGAGCCATGCATCATGTTTCTTCAGGCAGCATTACTATAGAATTTTTCTACCATGCCAACTCCAACTCACAATAGCTTTTTGGATTTCTCTCTGCTATCTTCTCCCATTTTAAAGTCAACTCCTTGAGGGCAGGGACTGATTTTATTTCTACTTTTATTATATTCCCAGTGCTTATAATAGTGCCTTTCATCTTACTGACCTGGACAATTGCAGTAACCTGACTGATCTACCTAAATAATGTCTCTTTTTAGCAATTAGAGAAGAAAAAGAAATCAAAGGAATCAAATTAGGCCAAGAAGAGAACAAGCTATCACTCTCTGCAGATGACATGATAATATACTTGGAGAATCCTAGAGAATGAAGTAAAAAACTTCTTGATACAATAAATAAATTTAGCAAAGTTGCAGGATATAAAATAAACCCAAATAAATCCTCAGCATTCCTGTATATTTCCAATGAAGTCCAACAGCAAGAGATAGTAAGAGAAACCCCATTTAAAATTACTGTAGACATTATAAAATATTTGTGAATCTACCTGCCAAAACAAACCCATTACCTTTATGAACACAACTACGAAACACTTTTCACACAAATAAAATCAGATCTTACTAATTGGAAAAAATACCAATTGCTCATGGCTGGGTAGAGCTAATATAATAAATGACAATTTTACCTAAATTAAATTACATATTTTTTGCCATACCAATCAATCTACCAAAAAATTACTTTATACAACTAGAAAAAATAGTAACAAAATTTATTTTGAAGAACAAAAATCCCAGAATATCAAGGCAATTAATGAAAAGAAATGTTAGGGAAGGTGGCCTAGCTGTACCAGATTTTAATCTCTATTATACAGCAGCGGTCCTCAAAACTACCTGGTACTGGCTAAGGAATAGAGTAGTGGATCAATGGAATAGATTGGGTACAAAAGACTCAGTAGTCAATGACTATAATAACATACTATTTGATAAGCCCAAAGACCCCAGTTTCTGGGTTAAGAATTCACTATTTGACAAAACCTGCTGGGAAAATTGAAATATAGTAT
>JAQQSW010013474.1:0-12310 GCA_028646575.1 Pseudocheirus occidentalis
TTTTATGAGTTTTTCAGCGTGTTTGTGTGGGAGCTGTGGTGCTTTGCTGCTTCTACGCCGCCATCTTGGCTCCGCCCCCCTAAACTTTACTTTTCTTTGGCTGAGAAGACTTGAGTGGAATTCTTTTGGCAGGACCCGGCATGTGGGTATTTTGGAGTCTCAGGCAACCCTGAACCTCTTTGGGTACCCTCTTCATTTTTATGGTTCCCTGATACTGGGAAACATGGCTAATCTCAAGCTCTTTTCCAGCCAGGACTGGAAGGTACATAAGCCTCTCTCTTTCTTTCTCTTTGTGTTTTTTTGCGTGTTTTTGTGTTTTGTTTTGTTTTTGTGGGTCTGACCTCTCAGGTACTATTAGGTAAGACAGCTAGGTAGGTACTTAGCCTGACCTCAGGTTCTTGGTGCTGTTTGGTTATGTTGGAGAACATGGACACATGGGCAGCTTCTGAAGAATGGAGGACAAGGACAGATGCCTCTTCTGGAAGTGTAAGTCAGATTCTTTCAATTTTCTCAGCACTAAGGAACTGGGAAAACTCAAGGTATTTTTTTTGTAGGTTTTTTGCACTGTTTTGTTTTGTTTGTTTTTCGAGGCTTACTCTCAAACTTTCCCTTATGGAGGAAGGGACTTCCAGGCCCTATGCCTGTAGTTCCCAAAAGTTCACGTTTGGGTTTTATTTTACAACACTGTGAAAAATTTAGTTTCTCTGGATACCTTAAAAAGGAAAAGCTAGTGTTTTTGTGCAACACTGTTTGGCCTAGCTATTCCTAGAAAACCATGAATCGTGGCCTGTTTTTTGGACTTTAAAAGACAATACTCTCTTGCAGTTAGAATTATGCTGTCACAGAGAAGGAAAATGGTTAGAAGCTGCCTATTTGTTGGCCTTCATTGAACTGTCTCGAAACATGGTTATCAGGAAAGAGTGAGAGATGCTTGAAGCTAGAGTCTCTCCACAAAGGGGCAAGAGGGACAAATTAAATGACATAGCTTTGGCCCCAGCCCCACCCCCATCAAGAACTCCTGCTCATGTCCCAGTCACTGATCCCACTGAGGCAGCTCCCCTAACCCCTTCTGCTGGACCCCAACCCTTTTACCCCTGGGTTCCCTTCCCTTTTCCTTTAGTCCAACACTCCCCATTTCCTGCCCCCTACAACATCCTTATCAACTACCCTGCAACTCCCAGCATGGCCCCTCCCCCCTCAGGGACCCCTGCTCAGGTCCCAGCCACTGGTCTTGCTGAAGTACCTCCCTCTGTAGCCCTTCTCCCTGAGGTAACACCCACTCAGGCCTCAGGTCCTACCCCCACAGCAACACTAGGGGTATCTTCTCTTCTGATCCCTTCCCCTCCTCAGGTGCCAGCTAACCTTTCCCCTTGTCAGCCAGATGCCCCTGTCTTGCAGTCTGATCTGGTTCAGCCAGCACCCCCCAGTCATTCTCTCAAAGGAAGTGGGACTTCCAATCTCTCTTCCCAAGCCCCTGTCCCCACAACACCTTCAGGACTTTTTTCCTTAAGGGAAGTGGCTCTCTCAGCTGGTGGGACAACTAGAGTGCATGTCCCATTCTCCATTTCAGATCTCAATCAAATTAAAGAGAAGCTGGGTAAGTTCTCCAAAAACCCCACAAAGTTTATTGAAGGCTTTGCAGGACTTAACTCTACAATTCCTTGGGAAGATTTACTTTCCCAAAGCCTGACCTCAAAGATTCAAGGAGAGCTCAATGGGGGTCCCAGAGCCTTCACTTCATCACCAGCCCTAGAGTCAGGAGGACCTGAGTTCAAATCCAGCCTCAGACACGTAACACTTACTAGCCATGTGACCTTGGGCAAGTCACTTATCACCAATTGCCCTGTCTTCTCCCTCCAAAAAGACAAAAACAAAAAGAAATATAAGTAAATGAGGGATTATCCCACTTCTTTTGAATCATAAGCACTTGGGATCAACCAAGGGGAGCTGCTAGTTCAACCTCCCCTTGGGGAAATCTCTGAGACTCTGCCTTGTGTAACTTGTGTGACCTAGCCCAGTTTTCTGTGGAAGAAGACTGGAAAAAGAAAGTTGAACAAACAGAGAAGAGAAATACAATACAAACCCCTAAAGACTAGTACAAGGATGAGACATACTGACTTACTAGGGAAAGGAGGTAAACTGATATGGATTCATTGTGAGTCTAAGGGAACTCAGAGAGGAAAACTAAGACCTGTATGAGCTGATCAAGAAAGAATAATTCTCACAGCCACTTGAAGAGAGATTCAGATGTAAAACATCTGTGGGATTTAGATATGAAAGAACAGAATATTTAAATGGGTCAGAGGTACATTATGCCCTGGAGGAAGGAAAGAGCTATAATACATTTATGCAGTACCATTTGTTGGAGCAAAACCAAGCAGCAGGAGAGACAGTGACACAGAAATGATGGTGAGAGCCTCAAACAGGTCCAAGAACTTGCTGAGAGGAGAGGACAGTGAGAGTGGTGAGAAGATAGGAAAGTGTTCACAAATCCACCAACATCAGAACCTACCCAGGTTCACAAACATGACAAACAATGGATAATACAAACAGAATGAACAAAACAACGAGGGGAGAAGAGTTGCTAGTATGTGACTAATGAGGCATGGACCATGTATGTAGAATAATAAACCTTCTCATTTTCCCTCAATGGTTACCCAACCAGGGTGGTTCTGCCAATCACATGATTCTAATGGAGTGGGACAGCCCATTGGAGAGGGACAGCCTCTTTACTCCCTCTCTAGGCTTAGATAGTAACAGTTTCCATATCCTTTATTATATATATCAAGCCTATCCTGCATTTTGAAGCTTTGTGAGCCTCAGAACTTATAAGGGGAACTGATGGTGATAATTTGAGGAGAATTAGATATAGAAATCTCCAGGACCTGGCTATAGTACAATGAGATCCTCAAATTATACTTAGCCTTTTTGCATCAATAAAGAATCCTTTACATAAGATTACATACATAAAGATTACATAAATTATTTTAGAGAAGGACTAGTTAACTCTAGGGGGAGGGTTTGGTTTTAATTCATGGTGTGGAAGAAAAAACATAGGTCTTGGGTTCTAGTTCCAGTTCTTTCACTTTGTGACTATAGGATAGTTAAGTATCTTTTCTGGACCTCCATTTTCTCTTCTGAAAAATTAAAGAGTTGGAATAAGAGGTCATTCTCAGTACTAACTTTCTAGGATTCTGAATGTTAAATCTGTTCCTCCTCTACTTTTTTAATCTTCTTGCATTTTATGCCTCTCTCTTTTGTTGCTGCATGCTCTTTTGTTCCAGTGGCTATTTCATTGTTCTTTGAGCAAGATACTCCATCTTCTAACTTCTAGAATTTTCACTAGATGTTCCCCATGCCTGCAATTTGCCCTTTTTATCACTGCTTCCTGGTTTTCCTTGTTCCCTTCAAGTTCCAGTTAAAATCCCAACTATAGAAACATTTTCCTGATCCCTCTTTATTATAGAATAATCACTAGAAGAAAATGGGATCATGAAAGTAATATTTCCTATTTACTTATTTATCTACATTAGTAAATCTATTAATAAACTAATAGGAATGAATCTTATTTATTTCTTTTTTCTGTTGATTATTTTCTATTTATCTTGTACATAGCTTGTTTGTAAAAGTTATGTGCATGCTGTGTCTACTAGTAGATTGTGAGCTTCATTTTTTTCATACCCCTTCTTAGGACAGTGCCTAGCACACAATAGGTAATTAATAAATGTTTCTTGATTGACTGATGCTGATGTGATTCTGGGCAAAACAAAGAGATAAGAATGATAAAATGCTTAAAAAATTCGAAAACCTTATATCAGTGTCCTATAATTCCCAATTTACTGATCTTTACCCCCTTTTGAAGATGAGGAAGCAGTTAGAGAAAAGGATTTTTAGGTATAGAGGAAGAGCTGATTAGCTTTACCTCAGGAAGATGAAGAAGCTGAGACCAGGAAAATAAAATCATCAAGGAAGAAGTCATTTAGGAGAATTAAGCTATATAATTAAGTAGACTGAACATCAGGGACTAACACATCTATAGACTCCCCGTGGGGCTGTGTGAAACAATACCCCAAGGAAGAGCCTGTGAAAGAAAGAAGAATATAAGTGTCCTCGGGAGAAAGAAAGAAAAAAAAATGAATCAGAATTTTAAAGCCGAAAGGGACCTCAGAGGACATTTAATCCAATGTAAATTTCAAGGATGAGTCATTTCTACAACATCACCCCAAATTAGTCATCCAGTTTCTGATTGAACACCTTCAGTGACAGGAAACTCATTACCTTATGAGACAGCCCATTCTACTTTTGGACAGCTCTAATTTTATGTATCCCAGGAGAATTTTATTTTGTTAATTCTGCTTTTTAAATCTCCCCTAGGCCTGTGAAATTCAGTGAGGAGCCATGGTAGAGAAGAATCTGAGATCTTCCTACCATAAAGGGACTTTCTAAGGGTTATGATAATTCCCTTAACAGAGAACATTGTAAAAGGAAGATAGTTGTAATGTACTACATTTTGGGGGCAAGATTTCAGGGTAGAGTTTAGATTCTACCACCATGATCAGAGGAAGAAGCTTCAGGGATCATGTGAGTTGAAGTTCAACCAGAAATGGAAAATATACTACAATCAACTGTTGCTAAGACTACTGTGGACTATGAACTGCTATTGTTTGGAATGGATCTGAGAAACACTTGAAGAGTTCTTCCTTGTCCCCCATATTCCACAAACCATGGGATTATGTAGGGAATTTACCAACACAAAAGAGCAGAGAGAAGGAAAGGGGAGGGACAGACACACAAACACACACACACACACAGCAACATAGACATAGGAACAGAGAAAAACCTAGAGATAGACACAGAGACAGAAAAACAGACACACATACACACAGAAAGAGACAGTTATAGGCAGAACTGGAGAAAGAGACAGAGACACAGAGAGAATCAAACACAGAGACAAAAATGGAGACACAGACCAGGAGACAGAGAGACAGAGATCTAACTACATCTCCAGTCAAATGGATGTCATTAACACTGTAGTAATCCCTCTGTAGGATTATTCAGTTATAGATGGAAGAAAAACTAAGAGAACAAATTATTTCAAGGGTTCAGACATATGAAGTGTAAAAACACTCTTTTAAAAATATTTCCATCTTCCAGATTAGAAATCTGGGGGCAGTAGCAGGCACAAGGAGGTGAATACTACCTTTGTACAGAAAAGTGAATGACAAGAACCCTGAAGCTTTGATGGTCATTAAAGGGAATAACTTGGGCTATTTTCTGTCCTACTGCCCAAAGAGACCTTGACTTGGGTGGGGGTGGTAGTGAAGACCCTCAGTTCTGAATTCCCTGACCATGTGTCCTCATTTTCACCACTTTCCTTGACCATTTTCTGCCATTGTCCTTCCCCACCCCTTCACCTCTTTCTCTAAAAATTGTAATCAAATAAATTCTATTATTATTTCTGGAAAGGGCATTTCAGTGTACTGCCATATTTTTCAATTCATCATCCTTGTCTGACAGCCTTCCCTAACATTCTCTTATTTTTGTTTTGTTTCTAGGCCATTAGGTGGAGCCTGGAATCACAAAGACCTGAGTTTAAAATTAACCTCAAACTCTTACTAGTTGTGTGACCCCGGGCAAATCACTTAATCTCGAATTGCCTCTATTTCCTCAACTGTTATTTTTGTTTTTATTTACACAACAATCATCACAGTACACATGCTTAATAAATGGTTCCTCATTCATTCACTAAGGGGGATATTGAAACCTGCTGAGTCTTACTAATTTCAAACTGTGACAAAACAGATCAAGTACAACACAACTGTAGTGCCAAGGTAAAATTCACAGCACTGATGGTGACTATGAATATGCTGGTGTGGTGACTATGAATATGCTGGTGTAGTTCTGAATCTCAAAATATTATAGACTCTCCATATAGAAGAAAGAAGCAAAACATTTATTCTGACACCAGAAAATCAAATCCCAACGCCAGAAAACCAAATCCGCCATAACAGCAAAGAAGTTGATACACTATAACACAATAGGAGGTAACACCATCCCAAAGTCTTCCCACAAACAAACACAAGCCTAGCAGTCTCCTTACCTGCATCCTTTCTCTCCCACTTTATTAACCACTCTGACTCCCAGCTTCCTCTGGGCTCTGCTCCACCCTTTAGCAAACTAATCCTACCATAGGCCCCATGTAATTACATTTGGCCCATTAAGGGGCAGGGAAGATCTTCAAAATCCCATTACCACTACAACCACCTTGTGACTCAGATAACACATTTAAAGCTACTCTAAACCATCTAACTGAATTTTAACCTTTGTAGCAGTTCTTTCCCTGTATGTTTAAAGGAGACAGATGGCATGAGCCAAAATAAATGTGTTACACTTAGAATTATGTACCTAGAACCAGAAGGGGACTATGACATTATACAGACTAATCCCTTCCTTTTAAATCGAGGAGCCTGAAACAGAGTTTATATGACTTTTCCAAGGTCTAACAGATAGGAAGTGGGAGAACCATGAATAGAAATTATATTCCCTCTCCACCTGAAAATGAATTCAAATCTAGCGTTCCGTGATTTACAGCTCCTGTTTTTTTTTTTCTCCTCTACAGCTGAGCAAAATAAATGGGAGTCTTCCACCAGATTCTTGAAGGCAGTTATCATGTTGATATCAGGGTTTCTTAGGCTTTTTTGTGTGTGTCACAGACCCTTTTGGTACAGGCCAAAAGCTGTGGATCTCTTCTAACAATACTGTTTTTAGATAATTGAAGAAAATGTTAAATTTCATTTAGAGGTTAGTAAATATGTACACACACACATGTATGTGTGTATATGTAGACATATACACACATACATGTATGTGTGTGTATGTAGATATACACACACATACATATATACATACATATACATTATATATATATATAATTTTAAGTTCATGGACTTCTTGAAATCTATCCTTTGCAGTTTGGAAAATTCAGTTTCAGAACCTCTTCCCTCAATTTTCTTTGTTTTCCATTTTAATCCAATAAGTATTAAGTGCCTATTATATATTAAGCATTATGCTAGACTCAGAGAAGGTAAAGACAAAACAACAACAAAACCAAAATCTTATTTCTTAAGAGCTATTTATCCTACTGGGAAAATATAACACACTCAACCAGGTAAGTATTCTATATAAGTGATCATTTGGGGACAGAGAGAGAACTAAAATGAAGGAAGGCCAGGAAAGTTTTCCCTGTTGAGCCTCAAAGTAAGTCATAAATTCTAAGAGGAAAGGGGAAAGGAGGAAGTACATTCCCTGTTTATGCAAAGACATGGAGACAGGAAGTAGAAGGCCAATTTTAAGAGACAATAGGGATAGTTTGGCTAAGTGAAACATCCTAAAGCTAAAATTTTTGTGTTCTGGAACTAATTCTTGTATGGCATGGCTACAAGTCTGTTTACTCTTCTGGTCATCTCCCTTTGCACGTGTTCCAGTTTGTCAACATACTTCCTAAAAATGTGACATCCAAAGTTGAATATTGTACTTCATATGGTGTTTGACTAGGGAAGAAAATATTAATGTGGTCCAGGATCACATTTTAAAAAAAAATTAATTTTCAGTTTTCATGTTCACTTTTATAAGATTTTGAGATCTATATTTTTTTTCTCTCCATCTCCTTCCCCCTCCCCAAGATGACATGCAGTCTGATCAGAACCAAAGGGAAAAACCATGAGAGAGAAAACACCTAAAAAACAACACCAAAAAGGAGAAAATAGTATGTTTCAATTGGCTTTCAGATTCCATAATTCTTTTTCTGGATGTGGATAGCATTTTTCATCATGAGCCTTCTGAAATTGTCTTAGGTCATTGCATTTTTGAGAATAGTTAAGTATATCAAAGTCAGTTATTACAAAATGTTGTTGTTACTGTGTATAGCATTCTTCTTGTTCTGCTTGCTTCACTCAGCATCAGTTCATGCAAGTTTTTCCAGGTTTTTCTGAAGTCTGCCTGCTCATCATTTCATATGGAACAATATGGAACAATAGTTCATGTATCACAACTGGTTCAGCCATTCCCTAATTGATGGATATTCCCTCAATTTCCAATTCTTTGGCACCACAAAAAGAGCTGCTATAAATATTTTTGTACATATGGGTCCTTTTCCTTTTTTGTGATCTTTTTGGGATATAGATTTAATATTGCTAGATCAGTGTGTATGCACAGTTTTATAACCCTTTGGGCATAGTTCCAAATTGCTCTGTAGAATGGTTGGGCCATTTCACAACTCTATCCATACACATAAGGATTTTTAGCTACAGAGAAGTCATGCTACTGATTCATATGAAGCTTGTAGCCCACTAAGATCCCAGACTTTGTGCATATATTTGTTGTCTCATGACATGCCTCTAGTGGACTATCCCAGGGATCTATGCTTGGCCATGTGTTACTTGACATTTTTTATCAATGACTTGAATAAATGCACAGATGGCATGCTCATCAAATTTGTAGATGACAGCAATCTGGGTGGGATAGCTAACACAATGAATGACTAAAGAAGGATTGAAAAGGATTTTGACAGGCCAGTGAATCAGGCTGAATCGAGTAAGACAAAATTCAATAGGAATAAATGCAAAATCTTTCAATTCAGTGTAAAAAAAAATAAATTTCACAGGTATAAGATAGGAAGGTGTAGTTAAGATAACAATGGTTCTGCAAAGGGTCCAGGTGTTTTGGTGAACTGCAAGCTCAATATAGGTCAGTAGAATAAAATAATGGTCTAAAATGGTAATGCAATCTTGAGATACATTAAGAGGAATATGGTGGGCAGAGGAGGCAAGAGGGATAGGAAACAAGTTATATGCACAAACATAAAAACAAAGATCAGAAGTAGAATCTGTTTGGGAAAGTATGTATCTATATATGTATGTATATATATGTATATATAAATATGCATATATTTATAGTTATAGAGAAAAATATCTAAACTTTATCATAGCCTTCTGGGGGGTGGAAGGGAGGGAATAAAGAACAAAGTAAAGAAGTACACAGTAGAGAACAAAAGAAAACTAACAAGGAAGTAAAGAAAAGATGGATTTCTCAAAATGAATATTATTTATCATACAAGCTTTCTTGAAATGAAAATTTATTGTTACATATTTAGAATTCTCTCTTATGCTCTACTATACACACAACATGCTTTTCTCCCCTTTCTAATTTTGTATTTAAGTTCCAATATTTAAGTTTATGATGTGTTTTTGTTTGTTTTCTCTATTCTGAATTTGTTTTCTGGTGTTTGAGTCTAAAATAAAATTTTAAAAAGAGAAATATGGTATACAAGAATAAGGGAATAATAGTCCTGTTGTATTATACTCTTACAAGACCCCTTCTGGTGTACTATATGTTAGGCATATTTGTGCTGCCTTTGTAGGTCACATGGTTTCCATATATATCCCATATCTATATGGATCTGTCTAGATGTATTTTGAAGGGAAGTGTGAATAAGATATCTCTGTAGTCTCACCTTTCTCCAAGGCAGACTAATTCTTATTAGAAAGGGGACAGGATATTGAGACCATAAAGCTGACCACTTTTCTCACCTCAGAGAAAAGGTACAAAGCAAGAATTATATTTATCCATCTCCTTACATATTTCTTTTTTCCCTACATATTTCTAATCTAAGGGAAATAATTTTTAAGTTCACGCCACAGCTAGGGCTTAGAATGATGACTGGTACACAGTAAGTGCTTAATGTTTATTTACTGAATGATTAGCAGTGTCATGATTCCTATCTTTTAACAAGGTAAAAGTGTCTCAAGGTATATATGCAAAGATTTGATTCTCTTCCTATAAAATGACAATTAGATAAAGATCATCACAAAATGAATAGCACATAAATTGGTCCAAATTCATTCACTTATCCAAGCTGATAGCAAACAGAAATCAGAGAAGTTATACAGATTAGAATACGCCAGTCAAATACTAGCAATAGCAATAAGAAAAGAGAACAGAATTCAATAGATAAATATAAATAGAGAGGAGATAAAACTGACCCTGTTTGTTGATGATATGATGGTTTGCTTGGAAAACCCCAGGAAATCAGCAAATATACTAAGTGAGATAATCAATAACTTTAGCAAAGTTCCAGGCTACAGAACACATCTTTAAAAATAAAAAAATTCTATATAATGATAATATAGTAACTACAACGATATAAATGGAAAGAATGACATGTCAAAAAAACAAAAAGTAAATGTAACAAAAATATAAAGATCAAATGGGATTGGAATGAAGAAATATGAAAAGACACCTTCAAACAATCCTTTTGTGAAGGTAAGAGGTCCACAGATATTAAACACTGCATATTAAAAAAAAACCTTTTTCAATGCATTAATGAGTTGTGCTGACTTTTTTCCCCTCTATCAAAATGCTATTCTTCATATGGAATGGAACTTGGTAAGGTGGAAGATGAGGAATACATGGGATACTACGATGATGCAAAAAATAGTATCAATGAACATTTGTAAAAAGAAGATACTAGACGTTGAAAAGAATGAAAGAATTCTCTCATGATATTTCAGTTCAACCAAAAGATCTCATCCGAGGGGAAATTGCTTGAAGTATTTAGTGTGTTAAGCTGGGGATAGGGACATCTCCAGGGTCAGACATTTCCCATTCAGGGACCTCTTCCTGAAGAAAACCTAAAATCACATGTGCCCCTTTTTGAATCTGGAAGCTAGAAGACCCAAGACCTCTCCTCTTTCAAGTTCTTGCCCACTCTGCTACTCACATAGGCTTGGCAAGTTGAGTAATCATTCTCCACTGATGAAGAAAGTCTTATATAATTGAACTTGCTCCCCAGGCTACATGTGTTTAGTTGTGGTCACTATAGTTTGAGAAGGACATTGACAAGCCAGAGAGTATCCTGGTAACCAGGGTGGTAAAAAGTCTTGAGTTCATGTCCTATCTATTTAATCTGTTGAAAGAACTGGGTCTTCTTAATGTAGAAAATAGAACACTATGAAGGCACATGATGGTTATCTCCAAGTATTACAAAGGATGTCATTTGGAGGAGTTATTCAAATTTTTCTGCTTGACCCGAGCAGTCTGATTTGGGTAGTTCTAAAGAGTGACATTCAAGCTTGATGTTAGGAAAATCTACTAACAATTAAAGACATCATGACATGTCTTTAGAGGTGATTAATTCCCTCTCCATGCTCTCTTAACTGAGGCAGAATGACCACTTGTTGAAGTATGGTATAGTGGGGATCCCTTTTATATATAAGCTGTACTAGATGGCTGCTGAGATATCTGACCACCTATCAGATGTTGTGATTATCTCTAGTCATATTGCCTACATATCAGGTGTATGCAATTGATTTTTTGATTGTCAATGCAAGAAACCCCATTTTCTTTCAGGTAGTCCTAGAAAAAAATTGTATAACTTTATGTCTTTCAATCTCTATACCAGCATCTTTCTTATCCTTTTGTTGAATTTTCCCTAGATTTCCAGTGCCCTCCTGCTTCCACTAGCTGTTCTGTGCTCTCCCATTGAAGCCGAATTACTGCTTCCCCCTTTCAAGATCTACCTTTCCTGAGCAATACTCTAGGCATTTCCTCTGCTTCTCCTCTCATTGGACCTAAGTCCAATTACCTTGGAGCCAGACTCTTTGAAAAGCCACATATGAACAAATTAGAAATCTTTAATTATTTTTCTTTTTTATTATGACTGTAATAATGATCAACAAATATTTAAATATACAAAAAACAAGAAAACTGCTAATGAGTTAATGTCTTGTCTTTCTAGGAAACAACTGAACTGTTTAACAGGACCTCCCAGAATGCTCATAAGGAATGAATATAATGGAGAGGAGGAACCAAGATGGCGGAGTAGAAGCAGCAAGGATCAGCAGCTCTAGCACGGCCACCTTAAATTCACATAAAACAACAAATTTTACAGCTCCAAAATCCATGGAACTGCAGACAACAAGTCTCCTGCTGAAGCCAGTTCAGCAGGAGGGACCCATCGCAACAGGTTTGGAGCCAAGACCAGCCTAGCCCCCAAAACCGAGGCCTGACCCCAGGGCAGTGGGGAGAAGCCACAGTGGCAGCCAGAGCCATTCTAGCGCTAAAGGCTAAAAAGTGAATCTGAACGGATTCAAGAGTGACAGAACCCACAGAAAGACTGAGGAGGCAGATTCCCAGCCCAGGAAAGTGCCTACTTAGGGTGGGGTAAGAAGAATGCTGAGCGCAAGGAAGCCACGCCAGTGTGGAGCAGAGAGCAGAGAAGAGCGGACCAAGAGAAAAAGCTCCAGCCAGACAT
>JAQQSW010013475.1:0-12310 GCA_028646575.1 Pseudocheirus occidentalis
AAAAAAAAAATAAAGCCTCAAAGAAAATTTGACCCAAGCCCAATAAGAATTCCTGAGTTAAAGTAAGAGATTAAAAATAGTAGAGCAAAAATTGGGAACAGGGTGTGGCTAGGTGGCGCAGTGAATAGAGCACCGGCCCTGGAGTCAGGAGGACCTGAGTTCAAATCCGGCCTCAGACACTTAACACAAAAACTAGCCATGTGACCTTGGGCAAGTCATTTAACCCCAACTGCCCTCCAAAAAAAAGCAAAAAAAAAAAATTGGGAACAGAAATGAGAGTGAAGCAAGAAAATTATGAAAGGAGAATTAACAACTTAGTGAAAGAGGCACAAAAAATAGAAACACTTTAAAAAACAGAATTGGCCAAATGGTAAAAGAGGCTCAATAATTTATTCAAGAAAAGAATTCTTTAAAAACAGAATTGGACAAATGGAACAAAAGGTAAAAAAAAAAAAAATCTCATTAAAGAAAAAAGCTGATGACTCCATGAGACATCCAAAAAAGTCAAAAGAAAGAAAAAGTACAAGAAAATGTGAAATGTCTAACTGAAAAAACAACTGACCTGAAAAATATATTGAAGAGATATATATAAAGAATTACTGGACTTCCTGAAAGCCATGATCAAACAAAAAGCTAGATATCAGGCTTCAAGAAGTTATCAAGGCAAGCTGTCCAGTATCTTAGACCCAGACAGTAAAAGAGAAATAGAAAGAATTCACTGGTATCTTCCTGAATTAAATCACTAAAAGAATACTCCCAGAAATGTTAAAAGTCAAATTCCAGACCTCTAGGTCAAGAAAGAAATACTGCGAGCATCCAGAAAGAAATAAAATTTGGCATTCAAACATAAGATCCAAGAGAAGCATAAAAAGGTAAACTTGAAAGAATAATTATAAGGGTCCCAATAAAATGAAACTATTAAATTTCCAACACATTAAAATTAAATAAAATGAAATTACATTCTTGTACAGGAAGATGAGACAAGTAATTCATAAGAATTTTATAATTATTAGGGTAATTTTAAAGGAGTTTACACAGATAGAGGGCATGGATCTGAATCAATTATGTTGGAATCTCAAAATAAAATGAAGGGGTGAGAAAAAGGGATGCACTGGGAGAACATGGAAGGGAAAAGTGGAATATGGAAAATTTTTTCACATAAAAGAAGTACAGAGGAAAGAGCTTTTATTGGGGGTAGTGTGGGGGAATAGGCAATGCACGAATCTCCTTTCACTGAAATTGGCTTAAAGAGGGAAGAATATATATAAAACACTAAGTTGTGTATAGAAATGTAACTTACCCAATAGGGAAATAGGAGAAAAAGAGGATTGGGGTGAAGGGGATGGAGATGGGGTGATAAAAGGGAGGACAGATTAAGGGACATGACAGAAGCAAAAGTATACTTTTTTTATGAGGGACAGGATAAAAAAAGAGAAAAAAGAATAAATACAAGAAAATGGGATGGAAGGAAATTGAATGTGAATGGGCTGAGCTCATCCATAAAATGGAAGTGGAAAGCAGAATGGATTAAAAACCTGAATCCAACAAAATGTTTATAAGAGACACCCTTGAAAGAGAAAGACAGAGAATTAAAATAAAGGGCTGGAACGCAATTTAATATGCTTCAGTTGAACTAAAAAAAAAGCTAGGGTAAGTAATCATAATCTCAGATAAACTAAAAGTAAAAACAGACCTAATTAAAATGGGAATTAAATCAGAAAAGCTACATTTTGTTATAAGGTGCCATAGGTAATGGAAGTAATGAAAGGAATTTTTACAGCAATTTTATCTGATAAAGCCCTCACTTCTCAAATATATACTGACTATAGAAATGAGACAAATTTAAGAAAGTAAATGCCATTCCCCAATTGATAAATGGTTAAAGGAACAGTTTTCAGAAGAAGAAATCAAAGCTATCTAAAATCACGTGACAAAATGGTAAAATTCACTATCGATTAGAGAAAAGAAAATTAAACAACTCTGAGGTAACACCTCACAGGCATCAGAAATGACGAATGCTGGGGGGAATGAAGAAGGAATAGGGAACTGGTTCAAAAATATTGGAGAACAATTTGGAACTAGGCCAAAGGGTTATAAAACTGTGTATAAACTTTGATCTGGCAATATCACTACAAGGTACATGTCTGAAAGAGATCAAAGAAAAAGGAAAAGATATGCACAAAAATATGTATAGCATCTCTTCTCGTGGTGGCAAAGAACTGGAAATTGAAAGAATGCTCATTAATTGGGGAATGTTTGAACAAGCTGTGTTATATAATTGTGATGGTGTACTGTCATGCTAATGGAAATACATAACAAAATGGGGATGCTTTCAGAAAAATGTGGTAAGACCTTAACAAGCTGATGCAAAGTGAAATGAAAAGAACTGGGAGATCATTATTGTATATACAGTAACAGCAATATTGTAATGATGATCAACTTTGAAAGACTTGGCTGATTAATTCTGATTAATTCAATGAATCAAGACAATTCCAAAGGACTTATGATGGAAAAAAAATAATGCTGTCTTCCACCACAGAGAGAACTGATGAACTCTGAGTGCAAACTGAAGGACAATCTTCTCACTTCCTTTTTTTGCCTTTCTCCCAGAAATATGGCTAATATGGAAATAGGTTTTGCACGATTTCACATGTATAATTTATCAAATTATTTGCCTTCTCAGTGAGTGGGTGAGGGAGTTGAAGGGAGAGAATTTGAAACTCAAAAAAGAAAATATTAAAAATAAATAACAAATTTGAAAAAATTTTAAAAATACATTTGATCCTTTGCTGTTTTTTATATTATTAAAACAGATAAAAACTTATTTTTCATATTTTCATTACATATTTCCATTAGGCTGGAAACAATGACCATATTTTACGTATAATTATAACTTCAAATAGTGTTAATTAGAATGATTCAACCACTTCAAAGGATTCTTTTTTTTGCACTAATCAGAACATACCTATACAAAAAGAGAATCAACATTTTCTGGGACATTTGGTAAATCTTGAGTCTTGCAGAAGTCTTGCAGAACTCATAAAAAGCTCTTAGACTACTACAAAAATAACTATAGCTTATGTACCACTATCTCTTTCACTGGATTAAGAAGTAGATAAATTCCATAAAGAATTGATAAAATTCTTCAAATGAAATTAACTTATGCTTGATATAGTGAATATAACATGATATCATGAGAAAAAGGAAACTAATTCTATTTTAATAGAGAGGAAATAACTTGTTAGTGAAATGTCTGAAACTGCCTCTGTGTGCTTAGACTACGGACTTCTTGGAGCAAAGATCACAGTACAAACCTAGAAAAATTAAAAAGGGAAAAATATAAAGGGCATAATTAAAAACAACTTCACTCTGACTTATTTAAGTAAAGTTTTGATTTGAAAACTGTAAAAAAGGAAAGGGGAAAATATACTGACCCCAGCTGGCTTGGACATGGACATACTTTGCAAATAATACCAAATACCTATCAATATTTTACAGAGCCCATTGGAGTGGGAGAAGCAGTGAGAGATAGTAGACAGAGAGCCAGTCCTGACCCAAGAAGACCTGGGTTTGAGTGTTGCCTCAGATACATGCTTGCTAGGTGAACTCATTTAACCCCCAAGGTCCCCAGGCAACTAAAAGTACATGTTCTATAGCAGTTGCTTTGGCAGAATAGAGTTTACTCAGTATGGATTGCCTACAGCAATAAAATTACAAATCTGGGCCTCACACCTTCTCTGTGCCCATTTAGTGAGGATCCTTTTGTGGAATTATAAAGAATCTAAGAGACAAAATGTGGACTATGATTAAAAATAAATTGTGGGTTACTTTAAGTTGCCAAGAAAAACAGTAAGAAATGTGTTTGATTACCACATAAAATGTGATGCCTGCCAGGATACAAATCTTAATAAAAGGCATTAAGAACTTGGTCACAGTGCCTACTGAGATGGTTACATAGTAGAGGAAAAAGTAATAATAATAATTGATATTTATAAAGTTTATAATTTTAACATATGTTGATCTTCACAACCACCTGGGAGGATGAGAGGTACTCATTCTCATTTTTACACATGTAGCATCAGGCTCAGAGAGACTAAGGAGCTTATCTACGGTCATGGAATTATGACTTGTCAAAGCAAACCTCTGAGCCAGCTCTTCCCTGATCTCAAGGTCATACTTCCTCCCACTAGAACAAGTTGCTTCCAGAATGAAGAACAGACCTAGGGCTAGGAGTGTCAGATTCAAGCCCCAGATTTACCACTAAACTTTATTACAGGGTCTCCCTAAGCAGATGAATACAGACTAAGAGAATCACAGTAAATATCTTAATTCAGATTTACAAGTTAGTACAACAACAGTTAGGTCTATTGGTACCAAGAAGCAGAAAGAATTCTGTGTAGTATCTAAAGAGATAGGGATAAACCATAGGTGGCTGTCATAACAACACCATACCGTCACTATCGACTGTTTAAACCTACAAAAATTGATTGATACATAAATCATATTTGATCTGAAGACAACATTTATAGGACTATTTTATCTTTTGTCATACATCTAGAAAACGAATAAACTCACTCAACAGCTTCACTGTCTCAACTAAAATGTTATCACACGACAAATACATTTAGTACTTACCTCTTGTGTCTGGGTTTATCCATGATGTTGCACAGTGAATTTTCAAGGGGCACCCATTAAAAACCTTTGAAAAGCAAGCACCCATCTGAAAAAAAAAGAAAACAACAAAAAACAAAAAACAACAAAACAGAAGAGAGTCAATGTGCATAAGTAACTGAGCAAAAGAGGGCATCCAGAATTGCTGAAAATTCCCCAAATAAGACAATTTTCCTAATTCTAAGGCCAATATGTAAAAAGTTTTAATAGCTCAAGATTTTCAGTATGTTGGAGAATGAGGAAAGGAAAAAGGAAATGATCCAATATTTTTATTCCTTCTGACTTTCTGAATAAATGACAAAAGGGCTTTTCCCCCTAACAATCTGTTTATGTATAATATTAGCTCATTAACTAATATGAAAAGTATAATATTCTAGGATAACAATAAAATCTGAACAGTCACAAAGGCAAAGCTTTTTTCCTCTGTTTTGCTTAAAAAATGATTTTGATGGCTGAATTTTATATTTGGGAAATGAAAAGCAATATAACTGAAAATAACTTCTTTCTCCTTCAGTCTCATGAGAAATGTATCTTTCTAGCAGTTTTCTTATATATAACCTACATTTTTTCTTTTTAGAAAGCTTCACTGGGAACATTTAATAAGAATTTAGATGATGTTAACGTTCTTCAAACTTTGTGATTTCTGATAAATATATTAGTGTAATGGTAATGGCAATTTGAAGATCTGTCCTGCCCCCCTAAGAGAATTTGAAGACCTTCCCTTCTTTGAAGATATACCCTGCCCCTAATAGACTAAATGTAATCACATGGAGCCTGGGGTGGAAGGAGTTTGCAGAAGAGTGGAGCAGATCCTGCAGGGAGTCAGAGCAGCTACAGCAGAGGGAGAAGAACATCACTGGAGGGAGACAGGCTTGTGAGTAAATGTTGGTTTGTGGGAAGGCTAAAGGATGCTGTGGATCTCTGCTGTTATGGTTTATTAACTTCTTTGCTACTATGATGGAACTGGCTCACTGGTTTGGGGATTTGGTTTTCTGGTGTCTCAATAAATGTTTTGCTTCCATCTTCTCTACGGAGAATCTGCTATATTTTGTGATTGAGTACGATGCCAGCATATTTATAATCACTGCTGGTGCTGTAAATATTGTGCTGGTGCTACACTTACTAAAATAATGCTTCATACATTTCAACTTTGCTTTATATTGGTCAAAAGTCCAATAAAATATCAACTGAAAAATTCTCATTTTGGTCACAATCAACATTTGTTCTTTTTTTAAAATCCAAATATCTTTTATTTTTATATTCGAATACATGAAAAATAGAACAACTTATTCTGGACCCTTCCAGAATTATACAGGTGTAATTGTTAACTTTTTAGTTCCTTTAATTCAGACTAAACAAATGAAAAAGGTAAAATCTGAGAAGCAAAAGGAAAACAATCAGCATCTGTTTTAGACTATTTGCCAATTTAACTTATTTAACTATTCAGAATAACTGTTGAGAATATGAGTAGAGCTGGGAAATTGTTTATATTTCATCAGGTAAAGTCTTTTTCCCAAAGTTATGCTAAGTTAAAAGAGTAACCTTTTTTTTTTTTACATACTAGGCATCATACTACAACATCAATGTAAACAGTAAGCCAAGAAACACCAGAGAGAGACAAGACAAATACTTGTGTTCAATACTAGTAATTAAATGAATTTTTGTTTAAGCCAGATACTTCAAATAGCTTAACTAAAATTTCACTTTACTTACACATAACTAACAATCAATATTTCCAAGGTTTTAAAGTATTTTTAAAAGGGGTACAATTCTGTATTACCACTAAGTGGTAGAAGGAGATAATTAAAAAAAATAAGGTAGAACTTATGCTATATTGTAGAAACCACATAATTTTAATAATGTATTAATTATATTTTAAGATAGTGAAAGGATAGACCTGTGACATCTTTGGTAAAGGCAATTCTAAAGGTGAAGAAGCTTGTTCTATCAATGCAGGTCAGCACCTTCTTTGTAATTTCACAGTTCAAGAGGTTAAATGTCTTGCTCAGGGCTACACAGTATGTGTCAGAGGCAAAAACTGAGCCCACATCAGGCTAGTTCTCTATCTATTCCACAATGTTGCCTCTTACTAAGAAATATGAGAAAATAGAAATGAATTAAGGCAACATTTGCCCTTGGAAATTTTTTTAAAAATATGCCAAATTTGAAAAAGTTAATATATGTACCAGGATTAAATACGAGGTACTCAGCAGTTTTTTCTATACTAGCTTAATTTCTGGTCTTCTTAAGAGCACACTATTGTTGCACATTATACATCCTCCAATGTGTGTAAAAGTGCATGTATTTAAGCATGAATTTTGTTAATGATGAATTCTTTGAATTTTTATGCACTAAAACTATATGGTACTGAACTATGGACACTCTTTCTGGAATATTAGAGATGTCTGAAGTTTATAGGATTTCCAGTTAGAAAGGAGTCTGAAGATGACCTACTGATCTCCTTAGTTCTGTAAAGGGGAAAAATGAGGGCCAGAAAGGATAAGTAATTTGATTAAGGTCATGTTGTTAGAGATAAATAATAGTGCTGGGAGTTGAATGCTGGTCCTCAGACTCAGAGTCTACTCCCTGAGAAGGAATTTAGGCTACAGATAATAGAACGGCAAATAATAGGCACAGAAAAAAGATCATGGGTATAGTATTCATGATATTTTGATAAATCAAGCTATATACAAACTAATGTTTTAAAATGTGTTGTTAATCACACAGCACTACATCACAGGTACTTAAAAACTATTCATTGAATGAATATGTAATTTAATTTTTTGATCACAACATTTTCATATTCTTTGAAATTAAGATACTAATTTTTAACATTAAAGCAGTTTCCTTCTGTAAGAATCAAATTTAAAATACTAAAATTAAAATTCAAGGTCAAGTGATTCAAGAACAAAAATTTATTAATGTTTAATTAATTTTTTGAAGACTGTGAGGTTAAGTCCTAGGTATTAAAACAAAAAAGAAAAAGGCCTGACTCTGGGGGAGTAATGAAGATTCTGATGTGGAGATACAAAAGGCACAAATTTAATACACAGAATAAACAAGGACTTTCAAGAGGGAGAGGGTGCTAACAAGAGAGATGAAGAAAGGCCCTGATGTGATTATAGATTTAATAAAAATTTTGCTAATTTTGAATTTCTAATATTTTGCATGGTGGGAACTATAACAGAAATATTTTCAAACAGGAAAATAATTTACCCAATGATTCAAATGAATATCAACGAATGATCCTATTTTCCTGTGTTTTGTTGAATAACTTACCTTTTCACCATTTAGTACTTACATGCACTTTAGGTGTTGGAGGAAGACCATTGCTAATGGGTTTCTAGAAAAAGAAACGCATTGAACAAATTATAAGCACAGACTTTATAAAAGGTTGACTTAATTTCAAGGGTAATGTTAAAGATTATGAATGAACAACAAAGAACATAATTAAAAACTGTACTGTAACTAGGAACTCTGGGGGGAAAAAAATCCCAATAAATGAAATCCAAAAGACACAATAAGATTCAGGACTCAGGAAGAGAATAATCTCAAGATGAAGTACTAACTTATAGAAAGTGATTATTTGACATATTTTTCAGATCCTCGCCTGTCCCCAATTTTAGAGATAAATTTCTTCAGGTTAAATTGACTATTATCTCAGTTGGTATTACTGCCAGCTCCTAAAGGGGAACTCTCTATTACCATTATACGATGAATTCAGTTTAATGGTTTTCCTTAAACTGAGGTTCCTAGTATTGGGTTAGATCATTTGCTTTTTAAAATCACAAGTCTCTCAAATGCACAGCAGTTACAACTAATGTCATACTGTAGAAACCTGGCTTAAAAAAAATATTCTAAACAACTACATAGTTTTGAGTATAACCTAATAAAGAAAATCATAACTGAAACAGGTTTTTTTTTGCTGCTGCTGTTATTAATTTTCTTTTCTAATTATATTGAATTTGTAAGGCAAGTTGACAGTTGGAAAAAAAACCCAACCCAGGACAAATAACTAAAAATGTATAAATTCTCCAGCAAGAAGATATTATTTTTGAAAATAAAAAGATGAGCTTTCTGCTAATGCTGGAACTAGTCTACTGTATTTTAAATTCTTCCCTGTGAATTTGCATGCCTTCACCTGTATAGGATTATATACAACCCATTAAAAAATGCCCAACATTCTATATTTTTCTCAAAAAAAATCCTAAAACCTCTCTAAAATGTTACAGTGCATTATAATACACAGATTGCTTAGAGAAAAGGCTACAGAACAAAGCCTTTAGCTGCCTATATGGAGTATATTACCATACATGTGGAAAAAAACCTTAAGTATTCTGCATTTTAGATTACAAGATTGTTAAAGACATTTTGCCAGACAGACAGACAGACAGACAGACACACACACACACACACACACACACATATACACACATTTGTACTGTCTGAAGGGAAATCCAAAGGCAGAGTTAACTTAAACTCTCTTCAGCCTAGGTATACAATTTACAGTATTTGGGAAAAAAAAAATCCAGTCAAGATTAAGCAAGGATGAAGAGTTTGAGTTTAAGAAATAGTCTCTAACTTATCTAATAGAAATAATATATCTGAAAATGTAAGCACACCCTGGAGTTATTTTTCCTACAACCATTCAATCTCTCTGGTCAAACAAAAGTGAATTTAAGAGAAAATTCTAATAATCAAATCAAAGATTTCTTCCTTTTTCTATCTCTAACCACTTAATTTTGACCTAATTCACGTTAGAGAGGAATACTGCCTGGGCTGAACAGGCCTCCAACCATTAGAAACTGGTTAAGACTTAAAATGATATAAAAAGATTTCATAGCAGTTTACTGTTACTGAGTTGAAGAAAGGCTGTTAAGGTTTCTTATTCATTATCAGAACAAAGAGCAATGAGAAAAAATGATTTCATAATATCTCTTTTTAAAAAAGGAGGGACTTAGTATAATTGTACAGCACATACTCCTTACTGATGAGAATGCTCCTAATATGATAAAAATATCACTTTAAGTAGTAGATACAGAATTTAATGACATTTTTTCTTAACTCAATCTCATAGGGATCTCTTCTTTATGAAAAGTATTAAGAAGAATTTTTCCCCAGCAACAGATGGATATCTATATGTAGCTGGGAGCTTACTTTCCAAATTTAAAAAATCTTTTATATTTTTACAGGACATGACAAAAAAAAACTTAGCTAAAGTATTTTGATACATAAATTTAAACAGCTATGAGTCTGCTTTCTGTTTTTTCCCAAGTGACCTATGATACCTACAATAAATTCATTCAAATTTTTCCTTCTTCACTCAGTTTATTTTCTCCAAAGACTAACAACGAAACCACTAACTGTGTAGTGGGCAGTCCAGGTCACAGGCAGTCTAGGGGGAGATGCTGTAGCTTTCCTTATACTTAAGGGAAAATGGGGCCTCCCATAAAGATGAGGTCCTTCCATAAAGACAGCCAGGAGAGCTTTTTGTAGTCACTCTTTAGTAACATTGATGGCTACTGATAAAATAGTTTACCCAATAAAATACAAAGTGCTTCCATAAACTCAGAAGCTCAAATTCTGTAATGCATTCTGGTATGATCAAGCATTTTAAAGTATTTATCTTTTTAAAATTTAAAATGCATCACTTATGTTTAAAATAACAAAACTCTGACTTTTTTCTGTACTATTTCAGTAATTAATTCAATCACAATTAGTTGAATAGAAATGAATAGTGATTATAGTTGAATTACTTTTAGTTTTATAACTGCATTTGTAGAATTACAGCATTACTGTAACAGTGAAAGAGGGTACTAAAGTACAAATGCAATTTATAAATAAATACCTACTGGTACATCTTTCTTTTCTTTCCTTGAAAGGTTTGTGCCTCTATTTTCATTCTGTTGCTGGTATAATGAGCCACTTCGTTCACCATTCAGCTGGAAGGAGTTTAGTCCATTACCTTAATAAGATATGTTTAGTTACAACACAATGTATATTTATGAGTACTGATACTACATTAAAGAATTTCTAATTTCTGTCTAAGGGCACTTTCTCAAATTAAAAATAAATATGCTTTTTCAAATGAGAAGTCCTGTACATATTTTTTCCTTATCATAAGTCCCTAATATTTTCTTATATAACATTAAGCTAGATAAATGAAAATCATTCACTAATTTAGAAATGTCACAAAAAGCTATCTTTCTTTGAGACAAAAAATAAAAAACTCCTCCAAATCCAGAATTTCAATTGCAGACAATATTTTCAATAAAATTCTGCTATATGTATTGTAAGAAAAAGCAGGAAAGACACATGTACTGTTCCCCAGTCCCTGTCCCCAAAGAGTATTCAGATTCAATTTCTTAATAGTTAAAATCCCCTATTTTTCCCTTCCCTAGGCCATATGATATGTCCAGTTTGGGTGGATTTTACTTGTTTTTTCCTCTTAATACCTAATGGGGCAGGTTTCTGTGGGGGTAACCGGGGAGGTGGTGGTCTGGGTGGAACTTGTGATGGCTTTGCTGGACTCTCAGGCATAGGACATCTCTTGATTGTTCCTTGATTATCATCCTCGGTGGGAGGAATTTCTTGTGGTATGTAGATAGATTTAGGCTGAAATGATACATAAAAGTCATAAGGCTACATGAGTTAAATTAAATTATTTTCCTGAAGGAAAGGAGTTATATAATGTATCTAATAAAACATGTCATTTGAAAGCTTAAATATCTGTGAGTACAAATCATTATTCTTTATCTGATGTTAGAAACTCTATTTAAAAAACTACAAACATAAGTTTAAATTTTCCTATTCAAGTCCTTGGAAATACCACATAAATGAAATCAGTGAAACAGTAACATCTTAAGCAAAAGAATAAATGTATTTTTGATAACTTTAGAGTGCTATGCTTGGGACATGTCATTCAGTTTGGAGTCAACAGTATGATTTATATATATAAATGGTAGAATATATCTTTTAAAATTCACAACTGTGAATTAATGTCTCTACTGGGGAATTCTTAACCTTTTTGTCTCATGACTATCTGCTGACATCCATGCATGACTTCTCAAATCAAATATTTAAACGCATAAAACAAAATACAGAGTCACAAAGGAAACCAATTATACTGACACATTCACAAAATATATCTTTAAAAAACCTCCAAATTCATGGACACCAAGTTAAAAAGTCCTAGTCTATGCAGATGATTTCCAAATCAATATATCCAGCTTACATCTTTCCCAGTTACCAGTTTCGCACCATTCTGCCTTTGAATTATTTCACCTGGATGTCTTTCATATGGATCTCAAACCCCAAATGTCTAAATGTCAATGATCATCCTTGTCCATAAATTGGCCCCTCTTTGTTAACTTTTTACTTTTGTTCAGGGCATCATAACCCTTTTAGTCACCTACCTGTTTACAACCTCATGCCAGCCCCTTCTTCCTTCTTACCATACCCCATAACCAAGAAGTTGCCTTATCTTGTCAATTATACCTCCACACCATTTGAACCTTGCTTCTCCAAATGTCCATTATGCAGCTCCAGTATCTTTATTTTGCATTAGATTTCTCCCTGGTCCTGGCTCGAAGGTTTAAGATGTTTTCCTTCTTTTTCCATATCTTTTTTTTGGGGGGGA
>JAQQSW010013476.1:0-12310 GCA_028646575.1 Pseudocheirus occidentalis
AACAAAGTCTCATCCTGTTCATATCTTCAGTCAGCCACTCAGGAACCAAATCCAAGATCCAGTAGCCATGGATCCCTATGGATAGTCCCAGCCCACCTGCTTTGACCGAGTGAAGATGGGTTTCATGATGGGCTGCGCCATGGGCATGGCGGCCAGGGTGCTATTAGGCACCTTCTCGTGCCTCAGGATTGGGATGCAGGACCCGGCGCTGATGGATGGAATTGGCAAAACCATGATGCAGAGCGGGGGTACCTTTCGGAGGTTTATGGCCATCGGAATGGGCATCTGCTGCTGACCGTGCCGGCTGCACCTCTCCCAACATCCCCTCATACCTCCTTGTATTATAATAAAAGGCTTTGAGTTTATATATATATGGGTACTCTACCCAAAGGAGGGTAGATGACTGAAACCTAGCAAGATATCTTGGGGTTTACAGGCTAGATTTCTCTTTTAAAGACTTGGCCTTAGACCCAATTCACTCTGGTTCTCATTAATTGGCCAACAATAGGCCCCAGCACAAGCCCTACTTAATGGCCCTGAGGGCTCAGAGTAAATGTTAAATAGCAACTGTTTCTATTTTGCCCAGAAACCCTGAGGACTTTCCCTTCCCACACTGATTATGTTTTTAACTAGGTAAAAGTGGCCATTCTCTACTTCATTTCTTACCTTGCCTTAATCACCAAATGGACATCTCCTTAGACAAACTGAGAGCTGGGAAAGATTTTATCTTAAAAAAGCCAAGGTCTCACACTGAATCTGGGGTCCTTTCAGTTATCTTAATTTATGTCTTGCCACTGGATGACTCTAGAGGAGAAAGTGAGGCTGGTAACTTTGCACAGCCCTCCCTCACTTAAATCCAATTTACTTGTAAGTCATGGCATCATGGTGATGTCATGGTTCCCTTTGAGAATGAAGGACAAACAACAACTTGTCAGTGTTTAAACATGCAATGGACAGCAATAGGAGAAAATCTACATCACCATGTTCAAACAACTTTAAAATTGTCAGAATAAAGGGTATCAGAAAAGAAGGACTCAATAAGTCTGTCTGGACAGTATGATAAGCTATGACTTTATACTTCCAAGTAAAAATAGTTTCGTTTCAACCATGGTTTATCATGAATCTTCAGTATCCAGTTTTTCAGCATTTGCAAAATGTGGCTTTCATATATATGGTAATAATTCACTTTGAATGTTCAAATATCTATGCCTTTTTATTGCATTTTTTAATTAATAGAGGAACAAAATGGTGGCTGTTTGAGGAGGCAGTTCAACTAAAACCATGTGATGATTCTTTAGGAATCTTTATTCTTCTGATTCTGGAAAAATAACCCTTTCTATGTGTGTCTTCAACAAAGTATCTATTGGTTCCTACAGATGTACAGACCATGAAACAGCAGGTCTCCAGCATCCATAAATGAAAAACATCTGTTGGGTGGATAAGTACTTTCAGTTATTTTATTTAGCAAAATCTTGGCTCTATTTATTGTCCAAGATAGCCTGTTCATCTCAGTTACACAATCTGTACTGGCAATTTACCAGCAACTTCTGAAAATTTTAGAAGAAATTTGCCTTAAAACATGCATAAAGGCTTTTAACTATAAATAGATTTTACTGATCACAAAGGAAGTTTGCTTAAACTAGTTTCAATTAAGGTTCTGATTGGTTTTACAGCTGCTAATCTTTAAATGCCAGTTATGCTCTAAACTGTCATACTGTTTCTTATCTTCAAAGGCTAATGGAAATTATGATGAAAAGATAAGGTAGAAAGGAACCTAGCATAAAACAGAACATGGTAAAAAATCATACACATGTTAAGAATTAGTGAAAACAGAAGTAATGTATGGGTTTTTAAAATTAATTTTTCAAAATCCAATTGTAATTGTTATTTGCATATTCATTAACTGAAATTAAAGACTAATAAAACATAACTAGGAAGGCTATGATAAAAGGATGAAACTCATTTGCATTGAACAGTCAGTTTCAGAGAAATGTTGAGCTAAGGTCCAGCTTCCATTCAGATTGACAATGTTTTGAAAATACCCAGTATGTGCAAGGTGTTCTGATAGTTGCTCGGAAAACAAAAGTGACTTCATGGAGTTTACATTCCCCTAATGTAGGGTTCTCAACCTGTTGGTGACGACCCCTTTGGTGTCTAATGACTCTTTCAGAAGAGTCACAGGAGCCTCCTAAGACCATCAGAAAACATATATTTCCTATGGTCTTAGCAAACTCCTCTATCTGTCTCCAGGCAGGTAGGCCCACATGCAGACACGCCCACATACAACTATTAAAGAGTCATGCCATTATGAAGATTGAGGAAACTTCAAAAGCTGCTCCTCTGAGGTTAATTTAAGCATCACCTTGTTCATTTTGTACATTTTCTCCCAAATTAACATTCCTAGATTATATAAGGTAAATCCCCCAAAGAAAGTTAATGCCCCACCTAAGGTAGAAAAATCTTCTCCCTTCCTTTTACTTCCCAGCAAGAAAGGTTTTTCTAAAATATGAGAAGGAATTCTCTCCCCTCCTGATAATAGAATCAGATCTACCAAATGCTTAAGTTGTGGTGAATCCAATTAAACAAACACTGCTAAAGTGTCTACTATATGAAAAGCACTATACCTTTGAGTTGATCACAGCTCTGTTATATTTGTGCAACAGGGAAAGGGGAAGTGTCACAAATTAATGTAGGCTACATTTATGAGGTTTCATGGTATAAAAATGTAGACTTTGGTAGTAAAGGAAATAGCAGAAGGAATATATGATGGAGGTACTTCATTCATGGAAAGAGGAATAGTACACAAATAAATAAGCATCTGGAACAAAGCCCGACAGACAACAAATGTAGACTCCCTTTGCAGGTTAATAGAGAATGAGATTTAGGAAGTTGCCACTAAAGATGTTATGAAAACAACCAGGTACCAAATATTGGCTGCATATTTAGGGCCAGTACCAAGGTGTGGGGGGGGGGCAACCTTGGAGGTTTCAACCCACCTCATTGGTCCATCTTTCTTCTTAACACTTCCTCCTCCAACACCTCCACCATACACATGATTGACTGTGCCAAATAGAAACTTGTGGAGGACACTTTCAGCTGACTGACATTTGCATTATCTAGGACTCCACTAAATGACTCAGAGATCATAACCATCTTCAGGGATTCTTAACCTGGAATGGTTCTTAGATATCTTTCCTGAATGCTGTGATGATGTAATAATCACATGGGATCAATAAATTCTATTCCACAGCACCCACTTATCTTAGTTTTCTTAATATTGTGAATTATCTATAGCTATTTATATCTGTATACAGCTATCTATAGCTGTAAATACGTGTCTATATTTACAGATACGTATGAAGAAATGTAGGGTTAGAATATATTTGAACAATGCAAATTATATTGAGGACCTTGAAGATCTTCTAGTGAACCACTTTGTTTGGCAGATAAGGGAACATTAAGCCAAGAAAGGTAAAATGACTGCCAAGGTCATTGGCACAGTGTCAGGATTGGAATCTAGGCTTTTTAACTCCCTAATTCAATGTTCTTCACATTGTAGCAGTTTGCTTTTCCTCCATCTTAACCCCTAGAGGGGATGGGACTCAAAGTATAGATTCTGTTAATGGTGTCACATCACCATCTTTATGTACTAAGAAGAGCACTATTATTAAATTTTAAGTGACCAGCTAATAATGAAGTCACATAGGATTGGAGATAATGGCTCATACTGGCAAGCTGCAGGTATAAAGTATTATATTTTCAGAGATAGAGATAAATCAGTCAAGGGCCTCAGAGTGTTAGGAAATTTGGCAAGTACTGAAGTATTTTTTTGTTTTATTTTGTTGGGTAAGCAATCAGGGTTAAGTGACTTGCCCAGGTCATACAAGTAGTAAGTATCAAAGGTCTTAGGCTGAATTTGAACTCAGGTCTTCCTGACTCCAGGGCTGGTGCTCTATCCACTGTACCACCTAGCTGCCCCAAGTACTGAAGTTTCAAAGTCAAGTATGCCAAATTATTTTAAAATATAAAATACGGCTACAGATAAAATGATATTTTTGACAATGAAATTAAAGTGAACAAATGCTGGACCATTCTGCTGCCCCTCCCTCAATGCACAGAAAGGCAAAACATTTTTCTTTGGCATAGCTTTGTGGACACGCATCACGGAAAAAGATATATAACAGAGGACAGCAGGGGAAGGTGAAGATCATCAAGTAAATCCTATAGACTGCCACACAGTTTCAATTTCATTTTCACCTGCATCATAATCATGCCACTATTCACAGCAGGTACTACTCAAAGGATAAGGGAGAGATATATCTATTGGGAAAAAGAAACATATGTTGAGCAATTTGTCCAACTATGGGGAATAGAAAAAAAAAATCTATTGATACACCATTTCTCTCTCTTTTTTTAAAACGCCATTTTATTTAGCAAATTTTACCTACTTACCTGGATGTGAGCTCTTAAAATGACCTAATTGATGTCGGATTGCTCTTCGTCAGTAAAGAATCAAAGACTCATGAGGCTGAGTGGGGACGCCAGAGGTCGTTTAGTCCAGACCCCTGCCTTCAGGAGTTAGTGTTCCTTACCCGTCCCAGACTGAAGTTGGATGAGATACTTCCAAAGAGGCCCCAGGGTGCTATAGAAGCTGTGCTGGTGACTCCATTCTTAGCATTCTTCTTTCTGAGTCAGTACCCAATCAAAGTTCCCCAGAGGTGGAAAGGCCACCACATGGTTAGATGTTCTGCCTTTCAAACAAAATGCGAAACAAGCTCCTAACAATGCGCGGTCATTTAAAACTTCCTAGGCTTTCAAAAAGGGTTAGAGCTTAACTCTTTCATGATGAAGTTGGATTTCTCTTGACATACTACTACTTCCTTTTTGCCTGCTTTCCCTCAGAGTTTCAATCAATTTAGTGGTCTTTTTTTTCTTCTTTCTAATTGAACCTGACTGTTATTACGTGCTGAAAAACATCTGGTCCTCTTGAAGGTGGGAATAGTTGGTTACAGAAGTAAGGCTCTATATTGAACTTCTGCATATTTAAGAAAATAATGAAAGGAATCTTTGATAAGAAAAATCTCTGACTCCACTTCAGTGGTTATCTAAATGGATCTGGAACCTAAAGCTTTCCCTAGAGAAGTTCCAAACCTTTAGTTTGATTTGAATGCCATTGTTGGTCATAATTCTCTTAATCTATTTCAATTCAAATCAATAATCATTAAATGCCAGCTTTGTGCAATGTACTGTCCTAGGTATTAGGGATACAAAGATGAAAAAAAGTTTATATTCTAATCATTAGAATCTAATTAGAATCTAATGGGTTAATATAGCAGGTGTTCCAGTTCAAGTTCATGTTTTCAAGTATGCCTGAAAAGGCTGACAATTCTTGGCATTCCTAATATTTTGTGACTCTAGTCAGTGACCATAAGCCAATGTTTTCAGGACTTTTTAGCACTGGTTATTCTGCTTCCTCATTTTCAAAATGAGTAATCACATCAAGTTAGTCAGTAGCTACTATGACTTTTCATCTATTCATGGTGATGCCTCAAGTCTTAATGATGGGGACACTATTTTTTCCCAACCACATCTTAATTGTTTACTTCTAGTTTGCTGTGCACAGCTGATTACATGAACTTAGGTTAGAAACTTAGGTTTAGTGCTGTAATTCCAGCACTAAAAAGAAGGCTTAAATTCATAACCTTATTTTGGACAATGTAACATTCTGAATAGAGGGCAGGGCAACCTAGGTTTAAATGCCTCCTCTAAGACTAAAGAGGTATATGACCAGGTGCAGGTCATATAATCATAGCTTTCTAAAATAAATCTAGTAAGTCCAAGATTGATTTTAATTAGCAACAATGAAGGACTTCTTAGCCACAATATAAATCCTTAATGTAATATAATGATAGAAATGACTATAAGCACTCCCCCAAAATATTACAGATAGTGACACAGATATAAGTTCAGAAATCTTGCTTTGAGGTTCATATCACCATTGACAGTATCCTGTGACAGAGTGATGATAATCATTGGTCAGTCCCCAGTACTGAAACAAAAACTAGCCCAATTGTAAAATCACATGTGGTTATTTATTCTTTCTTAATTAGCAGGCTTACAGATTGACACTAAATGCTTCCTTCTTTAAAAGTTGTTCATTCATTCTTATGTTAACTTTTTATTCCTCATCACAATGGGAAAGCAATCTCAAGTAACAGTAGAATTTATAGGCCCAAACTTACTGTTCATATCTTTGTATGACTACTTGGATAACTGATTTGTCCAATCATGAGTTTAGCCTCCTAGTTGAGTATGGGATAAAACTCTATTAGTCAGAAAGTCTATTTTTTCTTCAATTTTTTTTTACTATGATTAAGACCTTCTGCTTTATAAAAGAAAACAAACCAAAACAAAAAGAAAACACATTCTAAAAATAATAAAATATGTTTGAATGCTGTTGTGTTTGGAGACCTATCAAGACATTACACACTATACCTTTTCTAATCACATTTTATTGTTGTGTAATCATTTTTAAACTGGTGAAAAGTGCTGTTTGGTTAGTGGAGGGGACAGTTTTCATGAAAATCTAGTTGATTAATTCTCTTGACATTTGTAAAATATCAGTTAACATATAGCAACTATATTCTTTGAAAAGAAAATAATGCTAGTTTTCAATCTCAATTAGGAATTATGAAATCTGACAGAAAAAATGTAATTTTTCTTTCACTAAAAATGTTGGAAAACATTGGACAAAGAGTCAAAATCAATTCTTCATTATAGCTGATGCATAAATTCTGTCAAGGACATTTAATTTATTATTTTTATAATAAAAAATGGAATCAGGCAATTTACAATTGAAGTACAAATCAGTAGTTACAGGAACAAGAGGAAAATAATCATAAAACACTTAATCATAAGTCATTTATGATTACCACAAAAAAGGATAAAAAGAGGGGCTAAAAGGAGAGGAAGAAAGAAGAATGGGAAAGAGAGAAACACATGAATGGAAAGACAGAGAGATGAGAGAGAGAGAGAAATAGAGATAGAGGGGGCCTAGTTAATTAGAACTCTCCCTTCCACTTTCAAAAAAAAGGCTTTGTTAATATCAAAACCAAATGAGAATGAATTCTATGCTGTCTATTTCTGTATCATGTAGAATTACAGGATCTCAAAGTCAGAAGAGGTCTTAGAGGTGATCTAGTGTAACCCACATCCAAGCAGTGAACTGAAAACCATAGCAACTCTGACACGTGCTTATCTTATCACAGTGGTAGAATATGATTCTTTAAAAAAAAAACAGATTCAATATATCAGCTCATTCTTAAAGTAAGTCATATATTCCAAATATCTAAGTCTAGAGAAGCAGTATTTGGCAAGGGCTGGAGGAATGTGAATTTCCAGCTGCCCAGATCATCTGACTTTTTCAAAATTCCTCAAGTATGATGCCTTCTAAAAACCATTCTTTGACTAAACAATAAAAAGGTTCATTATTTTTAAGGGCCTAAGTATTTTCCAAACACTGAGTTTGTGTACTGTGGGTACAAAGAAAAATAAACCAGTCCCCATCCTCAAAGTAACACACTCTGATCTTTCCTCATTAGATGTGTTTCAATATTCGTGCAGGCTTTGTACTGTGCTGTCTTTAACTTGATGACACCCTACTCCCCAGACACTTATGATGTGTTTGATGCATTTTCCTTACTAGATTTATTGTATCTCCTACCATACTTTTGTCTAGTGCTTGGCATAAAGACAAAACGTATTTATCGAGTATCTGTTCAATAAATAAAGGTTTCTTTAATGTGTATGCATATGTATACATGATGATTCTATACTTCACTGGATCTGAGATCACTGGATCTGAGATCTCAATAATGTGGCTCTCCAATGCTTCAGATTGCTATTCATTTGTGTCTTTTCATTTTGTGTGATGTCTATTCATGCTTTTCTGGAAATCCCTTACAAGTCCATCCAATATTCTGGAGATATTTATTCAAAATTGGCTTGTTTTGTTTTTAACATTACAGTAATAGCAATACAATTTATGCACTATATAGTACTCACTTTCAACATTGAAAGAAACATATTTTCTCCAGTCATGTATCTTTTTGATAAATCTATATATTTGTATCCCTTCTTGCATATAATATATCAAGAGTCACATGCTGCAGCCTCTTTCTGTCTGCCATGTATCTCCCCACCACTTTTTAGGTCACCTGTAATTTTTATTCTTCTGAGATTGCAATATCTCATGTTTTAGGTTTAGAAGATGTTTTCAGTGATGTGTCAGATGCTTTGAACAAGAATGAAAATGGAATCACGTTCAGTAGAACCAAGAGTAAATGATTTAACTTGAAAAGACTATAAGGCGAGACAAAAGTAGAGGGAGAGTTTGTACACAACTTTTTGTTCACAGATGATTGTGCACTGAATGCATCTTCTGAGGCTGAGATGCAACAGAGTATGGATTGATTCTCTGCCACTTTTACTAATTTTGCCTGACAATTAACTCCAAGAAAACAGAGGTTCTGCACCAGCCAACAACTTTCCATCAATATGCAGAACCACTGCTTATAGCAAATAGAGGAATTTTGAATGCTTTGGATCAGTTCACTTACCTTGGCATCATACTTTCCATGGATGTATACATCCTTGATGAGGTTGATTCGTGCTTTGCCAGAGCTAGTTCAGTGTTTGGGAGGCTCTGAAGGAAAATACAGGAGAGAAGAGGTAAAAGAAATGTGAGATGTGCCAATTTAGAGACATCTCTGCTTCCAATGTTCTTATGTAGTATTTGTCCCCCAGCTGTGGTGGAGTCTTCCAAGTTCATATTGGTCTCATCATCAGCCACAGTCAGACACACTGTATTTTGACACTAACATAGTAAAGTCATTTTGGTTCTCTTTGAGAAGGAAGAGCAACCACCTTAGATATATGTGCTGACTGATCAAATCAATTGGAAATCCAACTGCATAAAGTCAAACAGCAACAGGAATTTTATCCAATTTTCAGGGTTTTTTTGTTTTTGTTTTCCTTTCATGTATGGCTCTACCAAAATCTTTAGAATGGTTGTGAATTTTAATTAGAAGATTGCAGTACTGACAGAGAATGTTGAGGGATATTGATGTAATCATCTACAGTTATGTACATCTGAAGAATTTGATTGACTAACGAGAATCTTCTATTTAGACTCAACTCAATATCATCCATGACAATAGCAAATATATTTGGTGAATATACATATTCCTGTTTTAATAATTCCTGCTTTAATAATTAAACTCTCATTATAAAGTTGTATCTTTCAAGGAATCTTGTTTTATCTTAATATATGAAAGGGAGCCACTTTCTTGAAAGGAATCGTACGGTAGACTTTTCCCAACCTATTCAAATGCTTTTTATAAATAACAAATAATAAGTACAACTTTTAAAAATTCTCTTTTCCTTTCAATTAATTGCATAACTATAAATTTCTGCCTACTATAAACTATCTTTTACAAAGTCCAGCTTCTTCCCATCTCACATTTCTGTCAAGGTTTCCCTAAAAAACTATGTTATTACTGATTATACGCTCAACGTTATTAGTTGATCATGTGTCTCTTCATTACCCTTTCAGTCATACTAATTTTTAATTCTTTGGAGATTGCAGTGTTCCATTTGCCTTGCCTTTTAAATTTTGATGCTTTGGGATAAATACCTAGTCATTCAACCTTAGTTATGGCCTTGCCATCTGTTCTCTCTTATTTCTGTCACATGACTGGCCCACATATTTTACTGATCAAACATTTCCTGGAGAATATTCTTTACAACTCTTCTTGCCTGTCATTACTGATAATATGTTCAAGCATATTAGCTCATCATATGTCCCTTTACTGTTCATTCAATTTCAGTATTTGGAGATTGGCGTGTTCCATTACTTTTGCCTCTTCCTCTCATTCTTCCCATATACTCAGTTAGTTATGTCCTGTAAAATTCTACATTCACAAAATCTCTAATGTCTCCCCTTCTGGTTCCTGGTGTTTTTATTTAAAGAATATTTAAAATGTATTGAACCTAAGAAAGAATGTTTAACTATTTATGCACGCTAAGTCATACATTCCTCCTTATAGATGCTGGTAATAAAAACGTGACCAAAAATACTTGTTTACTGTTGTAGATTCATATTTGTCCATGCACTCTAATGACTTTATTATTAAAGTGGCATGTTGTAGCAACTCAAGGAGAGGTGTGAGCAAAGATGTTTTTAACACAGTTTGAACAACACAGCTGTCATCTCATTAGCACCAAAGTGCTTGCCTGGAATAGAACATTGTAAGCAATATTGCCACATGCTGCTCTGTGAACATTACACCTGCTCCTGCTAATTCATGGGTGACCTCATATTTTAAATAAGGGCTTCCCATTTCCAAGTCTTGTCATACTCTCATGATATTCTTATGACAAATTAAAGAAATCCTCCATTCTTCTTCTGGAGGCAGAGGAACAAACTATACTGATGCTCTTTGGGGCTATCTTTGGTGAATTGTTTCTAGTAAGTCATGGAATGAACCTTTTTAGATCTATTTCATAAGCACAGAAGCTTAAATAAAAGTATAACCTTGTGGCTTTCTACTTTGATCCTGAGAACAGACAAAGAATATGCCTATTTTCTCCAATTGTCCAAATTACTCAGGTCATTTCAACACAAATGGTGGTAGGGATAATTCTCAGTGTAACTTACATTCCAGTCAATCAGAGGCTCTGCTAATATGGTGGAAGTATTAGTTGGGGCCATTGAGAGGATAGAATGTCAAAAATTTGCCTTCAGGGAAATGTCACCATTTTTGTGCACTGGGTAATAGATAGATTCTTTATTTCTTGCTTTTATTATCTCTTAGGAAAAGTTTTCCTTCAGTGGAATCAAAAATAAGGTTTTTAGACCAAGTATAATACTGAGACAGGGGGCAAGGCTTTCAGCAGCAAAGACCCTGCCTTTTGGGTTTTTCTCTAATTTCTTTGAAAATAGATCTTTCTTTTGTGACGCATCAGTTCTTACCTTTCCTCTAGAGCTCTGATGAAGTCTGGCAGCTCCTTTGAGGGTGTCACTATGCCCTGTGATTGTACTCAGCTGCACATTTCAGACCAATGGGGAACTCCACCTGCTCACAGAAAACATTCTCTTACATTCACGGTAACCTCATGGCCTTCCAAAAGGAAAGCGCAGAAGGACCTCTTTCTGGAATTGAAACTTCAGAGGTAATTAAACAGGAGGAACAGAACAAAGTTACTTTTTTCCCCCTCTTCCCTCCCACCCCCATAATTCACAACAGTGTGTAGCACATTCAGTTCCTGAAAAAAAACTTCCAAAGATCTGGTCCAACTTTCTCAGTCAGAAGGGAAAATGAACTTCAATTTCAATACCTTTTATAGGTCAAACTGCACTATAAAGAGTCTAAGTTAGTTGGGGAAATAATTGAATAATGAAGGAAGAAAGGGCACCTGGCCTTGTATAGCTGTTGTCTCTGCAAAGAGCAACTGAATGGATCCCTAGAGGTCACTCTAGGGGCCATGGTTTCCTGCCTTACATTTCTGCGTTAAAAGGCTTCTCATTTTCCAATAAGAATATTGGCATTCATTATTCTGTGAACTTTGCTTCTCTTCTATCTTTGTACAACTTCAAGTAACTGCTCTTATGTGAATTCATTAAATTTATAGCTAACTCCTTAGTGCCTGTGGTAGAACATGGGGTAGTCAGAAAGATGTGATAATCAGAGATAATCTATAAACCTTATTTTAATTAATATGGGCTGTCCCAAATGCCAGGGCAGTTCTGATTTTTAGTAGCTTTTGCAACAGAAATTTCAGCATAGAGCTTTAATAGCTTAAGCACTGAGGCTTTGGGGACATACTTGATAGTAGTTTTGACATCAGAACCCTCCCTATATTCATAATCATCCCCTTTCTCCTGACTCCAAAGAGGTTCAATATACTAAGTTGGGATGATCTCACTTTTCCTTCTTCTGGTCTTAAAGATGCTAAATATCCATAAATTAGCCAATATCCTAATAGAGATACCATCTCACTGTGAGTACTCTTCCCAATTGTGAGCATGACAACCTATTAATGCCTATATAACTCTCAACCAAATGCTATCATACATTTGTAACAAGGGATGTTCAGCATACGAAAGGCCTTCTTAGTACTCTCTTCATTTTTTATTTATATAAATGAGTACATTGGCTATCTATCAATTGTGTCTTGCTATGATTGGTTTATTTTTTTTCCTAATCATACATATCTTTGATGTCACTCTATATGCCACCTCTTTTGCATA
>JAQQSW010013477.1:0-12310 GCA_028646575.1 Pseudocheirus occidentalis
GCCCATCAATTGGGGAATGGTTGAACAAGTTATGGTATATGAATGTAATGGAAAACTTTTGTGCTATAAGAAATGGGAAGGAGATGGACTTCATATTTACCTGGAGAGGCTTATACGAATTGATGCTAAGTGAGAAGAGCAGAACTAGGAAAAATTTGTACACAGTCACAGATACATCATATGTATGATGACCAACCTTGATGAACTGGACTCTTCTCAGCAAGGCACAATTAAAAGCCAACTCTATGAGTCTCAGAATGGAAGGAAATACCAACATTCAGAGAAAGATCTATAAAGACCAGAGTTTAAATGGAGACCGCAGCAGCATATGCTATTATTCTTTTCCATGTTTGGTTTTGTTTCTTTTTTTTTCTTTCTTTTCACATTATTCACTCCATTGGTTACAACATTTCTATACAACAAGACTATTGTACAATGTGAAAGTATTTGCAGGTCCCATACATGATTATACACCACCATGTGGAGAAGGGAGGGGAGGAAATCTGAAACTCAAGTGATTCTGTAAATAAATCTTGTATACCAAAAGTAGATAAACAAGTCAATAAATTTTAAAAAGTCATATTGTTTATGCTCTTAAGGAGCTAGTATTCCAACTGGAGAAAGCAACACAAATGAAATTAATACAACTCATGCTGGCATGATGTTTAGCATAGGGCCTAGCACCTAATAAGTACTTAATAAATTATTTTTCATTCATTTATTAATTCACTAGGGGGAATAACACATATAAATTGTGTCTAATAGGCATATACAGATAGAATATTTGAGTATGAAATACATACACACAACACATGCACATTTATATACACAATATATACATACATATGTATATACATATACATATATATATATACATAAAATGCCAATTCACTAAATCACTAAAGTGTCTTTATGCATTCTGTAATTTGGCATTCACTTACTGAACATATACACCCCAGGAGATCAGAGAGAACCAAAGGTTCCAACATGTGCCCCAGTAATTACAATAGCATTTTTAAAAAAAAGGAGTAAAAAAAAACCCCAAACTGGGTGTCCACCAAGTAGGGAATGATTAAAGAAAATGTGACATTAGAATATAATGGAAGAGTATTGCACTCTAAACAATGACACCATGGTAACATAGTAAAAGTCAGCCTCGGAGCCCAGACTTGGGTTCAGGTTCTGTCTTGGATATCTACTGCCCATGTCATTCTAAGGCCAATCATTTAACCTTTCACTGATCTGTTTTAAGCAATTCTCTGATATTTCAAGTTGCGTAGAAGGTATCAACCTTCATTAGTAGAAGTTTCTTCCTCCAAGAATTCTATTCCAATTAAATTACAGGTCCAGTCTCTATCTCTAAGAAATGGCAGATGGGTGCAGTTAGGTTGTGCAGTGAAGAGAGCACCAGTGCTGGAGTCAGGAAGACCTGAGTTCAAAACCAACCTCAGACATTTTAACACTTACTAGCTGTGTGACCTTGGGCAAGTAACTTAACCCCAGCAGTCCTGCCTTCCCCCCTCCAAAAAGACCAAAAAAAGAGAGAAAGAAATGGAAGATGCAATAAAATTTGTTAAAACTTAAATTAACTGCTGCAGAATGAAGGAACAGGACCAGGGGGACAATAGGCAAAATGACTATAATGACATCAATTTTATTTTTTTAAAAGTCACTACAAGGGAGTAGAAATCTGATTGGTTTTAATGACTAGTCTTGGCCCCAGAAAACATGTGTTGAAGCATAATTCCTTTTTTTTTCTGGTTAGAGGGGTGAAGGACTACAGCAGGGAAATGTTTCATGGGTTTTCAGACATGATCTTTGTGCTGCATGCTTTTGCATAGATAAGAGGTTCCAAAACTTATTTGACCTACTACCCCCTTTAAAAAATTATTTAGTATTCCCTGGAAATCTACTTTCTTTAACCCTTTATTTTTTTAAATTTACATCATTTAAATTTAGCATAATTTAAATTTATCATAATTTGTGGAGATTTTCCTTCTGCATTAAAATTTTGATGGTGTAACCATATAGTACTGTATTACAAACAAGTCATTACACACACATATTCCTGTTGATGCAGATGCATGCTGGAATTTCTGACAGTGTTCAATAAGCTCACCAGTCAATACTTGCTTGTTAAGACCTGTTGATGGACTTGACCACTGACTTACACTAACTTGCATTTAGTGTTTTTATTTCAAAAATGATGTAATTACCACTTTAACTGTGTTATACCACAAATGAAACATGTACAAATGGTTTTTCAAAATTTTTTTCTCTTCTTTTCTTATGCTTCTACTGCCTCCTTATCTTTATTCAACTCCTCCCACATTGCACCTGAGGTCACTGCCACCTCCCAGGATCTTTCCAGTGACCTCCAGGGGGCCATATCAACCACTTTGAAAACTTATGGCTTAGATATATATTGTTGATATAAAGGAGAGTTCAATGGTGACAAGAGGTATATAATGGGCTATGTTATGATTATAGCATAAAATCAAGTCATTAATAAACCATAAAAATTGTAATAATAGAAACTCATTTCAATACTCCTCTAAGATCTGCAAAATACATTCCTCACAACAACTGTGTGGGGACAGATGGTTCAAATGCCATTAAATCCATTTTACACATGAAAAAAGCTGAGGCTTAGGTAAGATCACTTGACATGAAGGGATTGGACTGAACAATCTCTCAGGTCCCTTTCAGGAATAAATTTCTAAGATTTTATAGAGGTGTTATGGCACGTTTCTAAAGTGTGAAAATAGGGCAGTTTGGCAACAAGTGTCTTAGAAGATGAGAATCAACACATATTTGATCATTGTATTGCATTTTATCCATCTATGCTGCAGTGGCAGAAGTCAAAAACCATGCCAAAACACAATGCCAAATATTCTCAAAACCCTCTTATGTGTACCAAGAAAATTTCCAATTAAAATTTATTACCAGGAGAGATCCTAGTGGTGAGATTGGGCCATCTTGAAGACTGACTTAAGCGAAGAGAAACCAAACTTAGAAACAGTAGCTGTATCTAGGTTTTTATACTTAGAGACACAATCAACTTAGAGCTTCACAAGAAGCTTTTACCGAGTGCTATTTGAAGGGATTCTACGGAAGACCTCATTCTGAAAATAGCTTCTTTCACTTTCTTCTTCAACTATCATTAAACCAATTTTTGTAAAATTTATATTTATAGCTTTAGTTTTTATACTGCCTTCGTTTCCCAATATATCCTTCTCCCTTACCTGACCCAGAAAGCTATCCCTTATTGCAAAGAACAAGAAAAAAGAAATAAAAATTGTTCAACAAAATCAACCAAACATACCAACCACATTTAACAATATTAAGTATTCCAAACCCTTGGCTCTCAGTTGCTACAAAGAAATGGGAAACATGCCTTTTCATATCTCTTTGATGCCATACTTGGTCATACTAATTACATAGTATTCAGGGGTGTGTGCATGTGTGTGTGTGTGTGTATGCATGTGTATTTCTTGTGTGGGGTTTTTTTTCTTATTTAACTTGTGGTTACCAGTGAGTATACTTTTATCCTGATTTAATTTACTTTACTTAGTTTGAGTTCCTACCCTAACATTATATTTTCTATCCTTTGATCCTGACTTTGTGATTTCTTCCTTTAAAAAATCAAACATCCTTGGGAATGGGAGACCATGGTAAGATAAATTATCCTTTTTTCACTAAAGATTGACTGCCAGGATGGGGACATGTCCATGCTATATAAGTATTAATTGGAATAACTGGGGAAGTTTATCCTGAAGAAAGGATTAAGGCAAAAGAGACTATATATGATAGCTGTATTCAATTATCTTGAGGCTTGTTATATGGAAGTCTTAATCTATTTGGTCTGAGAAGCAAGATACCTTTCCAATAGAAAAATATTCAGTTTGCTGTCTTAACAATGGGAGTTATTACAAAAGTGAATGGGCTTCCACTGGAGGTTTCATTTGGACATTAACAAAGATAAATATTTCTTTGATGGTAAAGATAAGAATCTTTTTCAAGACTAGTTGAACTATGGGGCCACTAAGATCCTGTGCAGTTCTATGATTCTGTAATTACTTTAAGGACTATCAAAGAGTTTGTTTGTTTGGTTTTTTTAACTTGGACTGCTTGAGCCTACAGGGAAGGATGAGTAGAAGTTATGGAAAAGAAGATTTAGGTTCAACATAGAAAGACTTCCTTCACAATTACAGGTATCCCCCTAAATGGGAACATTAAAGAATATACGTATTTATCAACAACAAAGGTAACATTACAAAAACTAGACTATATACTAGGACACAGAGAAGTAATAAGTAATTTTAAAGGAAGTAGAATATGCATTAATTCAGCACCTACCATGTACCAGGCACTATTCTATGAGGTTTTATAAATATTATCTCATTTAATCCTCAGAAAAAAAGCACTGAGAGGGAGGTGCTATTATTATCCCCATTTTACAGATGAGGAAACTAAAGGAAACAGAAGTTGAATGACTTGCCCAGAATCATACAGCTATTGTTGGAGGCCAGATTTGAAGTCAGGTCTTTCTGACTCTAGGACCAATGCTCTATCCACTGAGCCACTTCAAAAAACAAGATTAAACATATCCTTAATAGTTCATATCATAACAATTGATTCAGGGAATACAATTGGTGGTCTCCAAAAGCAGAATGTATTGTAAAGAATGGTAACAGGTATCCTAGAAGTGGTGATAAGGACAGTAACTAGAATCTACTTCCCTAGGCAGAGAACCCGTGACCTTGAGGTGCAATCTTTTGACTGAGTCTGTTTTACAGAACAAATCCTTTTATTAAGGGGATTTGTTCTGTGAAGTTTCGATTCAGTAAAAGGGTAGCACCTGAGGATCTAGAAGGCCACATATTGCCTTTAGACCATAGGTACCCATTCCTAGATCTATGGTTTCATTGGCATAGGAAACCCCTAAACCTAAAAAAAATCAACCTAGCAATGCAATTTAGCACATTCTCTCCAAATCTTCGAGAGTTGCCATGAACACTGAAAGATTAGTAGGTTTTCTTAGGGTGACATAACCCTCATGTGTCAGAGAAAGGATTTGAACCATTCTCCTGGCTTCAAGATTAGCTTTTCATTTACTAGACTTCCTTTCTACACCTTCAATCACAGTCATTAATTGAAGGTTTGATGATCATTTATTGGAGATATTATAAAGGGGATCCCTATATGAGTATAGGTTGGGATCCATTACCTCTGAGGACAATTCCAACGAGAAGGTTCTGTGATTCTATAATTTATGAACTAAAATTTAAAAAAAAGATTATTTGGCAATCAAGTGAAAGTAAAAAAAGAAGCATAAAATAAGTTCCAGGAAGGAATGGTGCATCTAGGGCAGCAGTTCTCAACCTGTGGGTCTCAACCCCATTGGGGGTTGAACGACCTTTTCACAGGGGTCACCTAAGACCAGAAAACACATAATTCTGATGATCTTAGGAACTGAGACACTGCTCCTCCATCTGCTCCAGGAGAGTTCACCCACATGCAGATACACCCACATATGAGTATTAAAGGGTCGTGGAATTAGGAAGGTTGAGAACCACTGATCTAGGGTCAAGGAAAAAAAAACATGGGCAAGGAAGAATAATATTCTGACTACGGAGGATGCTCAAAAAAAATTTTAACTTCACAAATTTGTCCAGCAACAGTTCTATTTGATCCAATGGTGAACAGAAAATTGGGCAAGGTGCCTCCTTGGCATACCATCTCAGCTTCTACACAACAATACTGACAATGTACCTGCTACTTTAAAAAAAGATTCATGAAATCCCAGGAAAGGTACTAAGTTTCTGACATGCTGGCTAACCTTATCACATAAGAAGCTGGATTATCTTGTTTTAGCCAGATGCCAAGAACTGCAACAGACATTTAGAGAAAAATGTTATTTAGTATAGTTCCCCATGGCCCAGCTCTTGGAAGTCCATGGAACAGATGGCCTTAACTTGAAGGACAGATGTGATAATGTACAAAGGCAAAGCAATCTCTTTGGGCACTAGAACACTGAGTACTGGCACAAGAGGTTTCTGGGGCTTTTCTCATCATCCTCTGGTCTCTTGTGGAATTTTTATGCAAAGGCAAATGTTTCTCATTCATGAAACGAACTATTTTTAACACGGGTTGGTCAATCACTTCACACACATCCTATACAATTTTTTTAAACATTAGGTGTTAATTTCTCTCTCTCCTCCCCCTTTCCCCCCCAACTCTGTGTGTGTGTGTCTGTGTAACTTAAAAGTGCTTGACCTAGAGACCAAGAGAGAATGACACATTGATCCCTCAGCTGTAGAACTTGGAGGCAATATTCCACTTCACATAACATAGATAATTTAAAAACTATTTGACTTTCATTGTTATACCACAATTCTGGACAACATTTGATTGGCGCATTTACAAGTTAACAAAAAGACTATAAATAGGAATTACTGCTATTTATATTCCTGTCCACTGGATTTGGAGTCACAAGGCTTTCATTCAAACCATGCTATTTGCAAATCACTGTTTTCTCTTAAGATAAATCATTCCCCCTTTCTATTTGGTCCAATGGTGAATAGAAAATTGGGCAAGGTTCCCCGTAGCTGTTCCCCTATTTGTAAAACAAGGAGCTTAGATTAGGGAGTCTTTTAGGTCCTTTACAAATCTTGTGATTCTATGAAATACTCCATAGTCTGTCAAAAAAAATGTCTGTCAAACGGCCTCCCTCTTGCTTTTCTAAAGTTGTTTAAGAAAAATCTATTAATAACAAAGTGTTTGATTTGTACATAGTATTGATGTAGAGTCAATACCCATCTACATATTTGAAAAATATTGACATTTTTATTCATATCTAATTCTATAAGCTTTAAGGTTAAAATACAAAGCAACTCATTGCTAATTAAAATAAACTGATTAAGTGTAATGACAAATTATTATTATCCCAATAAAATAGTAATTAATAGAGACAACACAAATATTGTTTTGTTGTTTAGTCATTTTTTTCAGTTGTGTTAGACTCTGCAATCCCATTTGGAGTTTTCTTTGCAAGGATATCAAAGTGATTTGCCATTTCCTTTTCCAGCTCATTTAATAGGTGAAGAAACAGAGGCCAACAAGATTAATTGACTCACCCAGGGTCACACAGTATCTGAAAGAAGATTTGAACTCAGAAAGATGATTCTTCTTCATACCAGACTTAGCACCCTATCCACTGTGTCTCCTAGCTACCCTTGAGAACACAGTGGTGCCCAAATGCAGAATGGGTTGATTTGAATAATAGCAAGCAAATAACTGAGGTAAAGAACCTTGGACTTTCCATGTGTAAACTATTGAAGTGGAACTAGATGCCTTTTGAGGACCCTTTGAAGGAGATGATCCTATGAGCCTCCTCTTGGCAGAGAGGCAGAATGTTGCATACATTGTCATACCTGGTTGTATCTTGTATACTTGTATTTACTTAACTGTTTTTCTTTGTTATAAAGGAGGCTTGTGTTCTGAGGCAGGATGTAGGACAATATATACAGAAATAACTGTCAACTCAAGACTATATTATATATATGGATACACACATATTATATATATATACATATATATGTATATATATATATATATATATATATTTAAAAAAAATAAGCTTTAATATCCAAATCTTGATCTCAGTATCCTGGAGATTTTGTGTTTGAGCGTTATAGATTTTTTTTGCTTATTTTGCCAATGGTTTCTTTAAAAATATCTATCTATTTCTATCATCTATAATAGGGGTTTTTAAACTGATCGGAATTCTGGGATTTGCACTTCAGAGAAGGACAAGTGTTCTATTTCAGGCATGTGAACAAATTGTACTGTTGTGATCTTTAAACTGAAAGTTGGACCTGAATCCTATAAGAAAGGTTTTTTTTGGGGGGGGGGAGAGGCAGCTAGGTGGTTCAGTGAATATAGCATCAGGCCCTGAAATCAAGAGGACCAGAGATCATATCCAACCTCAGATTTTTACTAGCTGTGTGACCCTGGGTAAGTCACTTACACCAATTTCTTTTTCCCAAAAAAAGGGAGTTTTGAAAAAGAGTCACTCAAATAATGGACTTAGATGAAGGAGCTAACCCATGAGGTAGGCAGCAGTGGCAATGGACGAGAAGAAATCCTCAGGCCCAGGTATGTCTTTATGAGCTGAGATATAGAGACAAGCAGAGACATAAGAGTAGTGGGCAAATAAGGAGAGGAAAAGGTAACTGAGTTGTGGCAGAGAAGGTGGAGGTCAGGGATCTTGGAGCAAAAGAAAAGATGCTACCAAGTATAATTATCTATTAAACAACAGAGGGAAATTCCAAAAACTCTACGTTTTCTTCAACTTATCTTTCATACACTTTTCTATGGACAGGTACCATTCTATGCCATTGTTAGGTTTTTTTAAATCCTGTAACCAGATTTTGATTCCTCTTTATAGAAATCTGGGATTGGTCAAAACAATGAACAAAACAAAACCAAAACAAAATATTTTGTACAGTCGCTCTCTATTCAGCAAATGGAAATAGAGGAAGACAGGAGACGGAAATTAAAAGGCATTTACATGAGGCAACAAGTCAAACCTCTGTCCAAATGGTAGAGATTTCCAAACTGGAAACTCTGAATTATTACAACTATACTAGTAACTTTGTATCTAGTCTAAATAATGGATAAAGTGACCCCTGAGACCCAACACTCATTATGTTATTCCCCAGGCTAAAAGGATAATATATGTTTATAACAGCACGAATTATAAATATTATATAATACAATGAATATGGTATTAAGAATATTCTAATAGGAATTATAGTGTATGATCAATATGAATACTAATATAATATGAATTACAAACATTAAACATATTTACTAAGACCAAAGCCCTCAGGGAACTTAATGCTTTAGCCATGGGAAGAATTTCAATCTGCCACACATTTTGGTCCTACCTGCATTTAACTGTTTATGTTCATCTTTCCTTCCTAATAAAATGCACCTCTCATTTCTTCCCATTTAGTATCATACATGTAGACCTGGAAGGGAACTCAAAAACCACTGAGTCAAACCACTTACTTTTGCATATAGGGAAACTGAGGCACAAGGAAATTAAGTGACGTGTCCAGGGTCACATAAGTGTCTGAGACAGGAATGTAACACAGGTCTTTCTCACTTTGAGTCTGGTGCTCTATGTGCTGTGCCAAACTGCATCAAAGTAAAGCGAGATAAGGCTTTTTATGGGAACCATACATTTTCCTCTGAATCACAGAATCTCTTGAAACACAAATAAAGATGAATTTGAAAGAACATCCAGATTATATGAAATCACATTTAGGATCTCAATGCCATTTTCATTGTATCTGTCATACAGGACTTTTAACTTTCATTGGGTGATTTCTTGTATCAGTGGGCTCTAGCCAGATACTGTTTTCATGCCTTATCAATCTGAATGAATCATTTTTTCCTGAGTCTCATCAGGGGCTCAGATGGTGATCTTTACTACAATGTGAGCCTCTGAATATTCCTGAAAACTACTTTTGACTTGAGAGAGACAGAGGATCTCTTTGTGTCCTCATTTAATATTTCTTTATTCTATGCAAATGGATTTTTTTCTGAGGCCGAATATGACATGCACATTGCAGATGGTGATTTAATAAAGTCATAATGCATTAGTCTTAGGATCATCCCTAAGATAGCATTCAATAGGTGAAGGGAATGGCTATGTGGGACATTGGACAGTTGAGCAAAAGGGTTAAGAGGAAAGTAAAGTAGGAAGGGGACCAATCACACATTATACATGAGAAAGAAAAGAACAAGGAACAAAAAGGCCCAGGAGGGATGAAAACAAAGCAGCCTTTGAAAATTCCCATTCTTCAATTATATCCTGGTGTAATTCAGTAAAGTGCTCATAAGGGGACATGTTTGAAGTTTTTCTTCTCTCCAAAGATTTCATCTCTAAGAAGAAAAGATGAAAAAATGAGAGGAAAATGCTAAAATGTCACACTACTTAAAACAAAAGGAATGAGATCATAATCTTTTTTTAAAAAATTAGGCCTACAGCTGGCTATAAGCTGTGTTAGGTCATGGATTTTGGGGAAAATTCAGTCAAGTCATATCATTCATTTATTTGGCATTTACATTACAGTTGCTTGAGTAGATGTAATTATTTAGAGTCAGGCAGGCAGGCAAAGAGCCTGAAAACATCATGTGCCAGTAACTGAGCTAAGAGCTAGGGATACAAATAAAATAAAAAAGAAATACAGTCCCTGCCTTCAAGGAGCTTACATTCTAATGGGGAAGCACAACACAAAAGGGCACTGAAAAGTAGGGGTGGGGGATGTAACTGAGGGGGGCATGAAGAGAAGTCAAGAGTTTGAGAAGCAGAGGATGTAGGGGAGTGGACATAGTTAGCATGAGCCCATCTTTAAAATAGAGACCACAGTAAGAAGTCACCAATGGAAAAGGGAGCTTTCAGGGGACAATGACAAAGATAATGCATAGATGCTAGTTTGAGTCATTGATTGAGGGGTTATAGATTTATAATATAGGAACACTGGATGTTATCTCCTAATAGAATCCTTGACTTTGGAAGCTGGTAGAAATCATCTTTTTCAAGGTCCTCATTTTGTCCCTGAGGAACTTGAGGTTCAGAAATATCAAGTGACTTGTCAAACATCACGTAAGTCATCAAGTGCAGAGTCAATGTTCAAACCCAGGACTTCTGACTTCAAATCTAGAACTCTTTCCACAACTCCCAAGTGTTTAAGTGTGATGGGTCAAAGGAATCTCTGATGAATGTTCAGAGTTCTCCTAATTAACTTGGTAAGATTACAGGGTCTAGATCATTGGTTGTAGGTCAACAAAGGGCACATGGTACTCAAAGTGATTGAGTGAAGCTCACTTCTCCCTCAAAGTCTCAAGTACTCCAACTGTCCAGAATTTCCTGTTTGCTTTTTCCTTTTGTGCTTCTTCCCAAGTTCAGGAGGGTGTTTGTATGTTTGTGTGTGTGTGTGTGTGTGTGTGTGTGTGTGCGTGCATGAGGATGGAGTTCTCTCTTTTCCTCCTCTTCTAGCAGAAAATTATAACTAGCAGGAGGACGTAATATATGTTAGCATATGAATAGGAAGTGCAAGGCAACTATTTCTGAGGCTCACATTCCTACACAGAACACATAGTTGAGGTGGGGAGGGGGAAGGAACAGAATCCCAATGTGGCATGATCCCAGAATATAGAAGTGAAATGTCCTGCGTAACACTACTTCTGGGCATTGCCTTCCAATAACCCCAAAATTCAACTAGTAGATCTTCTATTTAAAAAAAAAATCCTGATATAGCTGGATTCTTAGAGAAAGAAAGCTGTCCATAGAGTTACTCTTAGAGAGTAAAGCCAATGAGTTACTCACTGCAGGGCTGATAAAAAAAAGGTTGATATTTTTTTCATTTTTAAAATAAACTACATTTCTACTTTTCTTCAGTTCTAAAATATTCATTTTTCTTCCCCTTTACTGAGAAAAAAATTACAAAAGGCTTGTAACAATAAAGCAGTCAAGCAAAACAAATTTCCATGTCAGTCACATCCAAAATTTCGTATCTCGTTCCACATATTGACCCATCACAACTCTCTGTCATGAGGTGGGCAGCAATCTTTATTATTGGTCTTCTGGAATCGTGCTTGATAATTGTGTTGATCAGAATTCTTAAGCAGAATTATTCATTTTTTTAAAACTGATATTAGCATTTTAGGATAATTTTCTCCTGGCTCTACTCAATTCACTCTACATCAGTCTTCCCAGGTTTTCCTGAAACTTTATTTTAATTTCTAGTGTAACAGCATTCCATTACATTTCTGCAGCATAATTTGCTCAGCCATTTCCCAATTTATGGGCATCTCTTGAATTAAAAATTCTTTGCCAATTCAAAAAGAACAACTGTAAGTATTATTATATATGTAAGACCTTTTCTGCTTTCTCTGACAACTTTGAGGTATCTAGTAGTTATATTTCTAGAACAAATGGTATTCACAGTTTAGTAATTTTGGGGACATGCTTCCAAATTACTTTCCAGATAAGTTGAACCAATTTACAACTTCTCTAGCAGTACATTAATGTGCCTGTTTTTCCAGGGTCTCTCCAACACAGTTTAGTAATTTTGGGGACATGCTTCCAAATTACTTTCCAGATAAGTTGAACCAATTTACAACTTCTCTAGCAGTACATTAATGTGCCTGTTTTTCCAGGGTCTCTCCAACACTTGTCATTTCTTCTTCTTCTTCTTCTTCTTCTTCTTCTTCTTCTTCTTCTTCTTCTTCT
>JAQQSW010013478.1:0-12309 GCA_028646575.1 Pseudocheirus occidentalis
CGCCTTGGGCTGGGCTGCTGGGGGAGAAAGGGAAAGGGAAAACACCCCCTCGCCCCTTTGTGACTTTCTTTCCTGGAGCAAGAATGGGGTGCATGGATGCATGGGGCTGGGCAGACCAGGCCCCTCCCTCCCAGTTCCCTGAACAGGGTCAGAGCCTTTCCCAGGTCCCTGGCCCAGGGCTTCACCCTTTGCCACACCTGTGCCAAGCCAGCCCTCCCACCCCAGCCTTCCCTGACCAAGCCCCTGTGTTGAAGGCCCACCTACCCAGAGCAGAGTCCTATCTTCGGCCTCAAAATACAACTATTTACAGCTGGGCAGGGGCTAATATATAGCCTCAGTAATACTAATTTTCTCTGAGTCAGTTTGGGGGCCTGGTGTGCCATCACTTTATTGAAGAAAAAGAATAAAGCACTTTAAGGTTTTTGAATATTACATATTTTATTTAATTCTTAAAACAATCCTATGAGTAAGGTACCATTATCACTTTTTTTTGTAGAGGAAGAAATTATTTTTTTTCCTTAAATTGATTTGTTTACAAGATTCAGTTCTACAATCCCTTGAGTTTCAAATTTTCTTCCCTCCCTCTTCGCACCCCTCCTCCCCCCATGGCGACATGCAGTCAAGTATTGGTTCTGCAAATACTTTCACATTGGACGTAAGTCTGGTTGTATAGAAGGGTTGTAACCAATGGAGTGAACAATGAGAAAGAGGAAACAAAACCAAACATGGAAAAGAATGATAGCATGTAGATTGCTTCAGATTCCATTTAAACTCTGTTCTTTCTAGATCTTTCTCTGAATGTTGATATCTCCTTCCATCCTGAGACTTGTAGAGTTGTCTTATAACTGTGCGTTGTTGAGAAGAGTCCAGTTTATCAAAGTTGGTCATCACATATACAATGTGTCTTTGATTGTGTTCTCCTGATTCTGCTCTTCTCACTTAGCATCAGTTTGTATAAGCCTCTCCAGGTGAATATAAAGTCCATCTACTCCCCATTTCTTATAGCACAATACTACTTCATTACATTCATATACTCAACTTGTTTAGCCATTCCCTAATTGATGGGCATCCCCTTAACTTCCAGTTCCTTGCCACCACAAAGAGTTGCAATAAATATTTTTGTACATATGGGTCTAGAGGAAGAAATTATTGCTGAGAAACATTAAATGATTTCCCCTGGGTCATACAACTAGTATATAGGGTAGGATTTGAATTCAAGTCTTCCTGACTCCAAGGTCAACATTCTCTCTACTGTACCACCTACTGCCTCTGGATTACAGTGTTCTAACTACTAAACCAGAGGTGCCTAAACCAGACTGAGAAATAATTGGGAAATATTTACTGACATAAATTAAAACACAACAAAACTAGATAATGTTAATGTGTAGTTTTCTAAGTCAATATGTATGATTTAGTGACCCAGTTTCTATTTGAGTATCCCCCCGGTCCCCCCCAGTATGCCATCACCACCCAGCCCAGACACTTAATGTCTCCCTCTTTCGGCACAAATCTGATAATATAAGGCAGCATAGGTTATTTTTCATGTCATTTACCAAATGTCATTATTTATGTCTTCACAGCATTACTTACATCTGCATCCCCTTGCTTTTCCTATCCTCACAGCTACAACCCTAGTTTATGGTCTCATCATTTCTTAATTGGAGAATTGAAGAAGACTCCTTTCTAGTGTTACTTTCTCAAGAATCTCCCTACTCCAATTCATCTCCCTCACAGCTGTCAAAACGATTTTTTTTTTGGCTTTTTGGAGGGCAATTGGAGTTGCCCAAGGTCACACAGTTAGGAATTGTGTCTAGTTACTAGACTAGTTAAGCGTCTGAGGTCGAATTTGAACTCGGGTCCTCCTGACTCCAGGGCCAATGTTCTATTCACTGAGCCACCTAGCCTCCCAACAAAATGATGTTTTAAAAAATCCTTTCAAAATGTTTTTTAATGAATAAAAAATTTTATTTATCTCCTCTTCCAGTCTCCTCATCCCACTAGACAAGAAAAAAAAAATCAATCCCAGTCCAAAAGATGCTTATAATAGATATACATAGTTAAGCAAAGCAAAACAAATTTCTGAATGGCCACATCCAAAAACTGCTCCTCCGTCTCCATCTTGTGCCTATCATTTCTCTGTGATAGGAGACTCACTTTGGCAGCTAAGTGGAGAAAGAGTGAAGGGAGGGAGACGATTACTGTAATAACCCATTCGGTCAGTCACCTGGTACTTGGTCAGTGTCTTCTCTGTGTCAGGCAGAGGCTAAGTGCAGGGTCTTAAGACTGGCCAAAAAAAAAAGAAGCCCCTGCTCCCAAGGAGCTTACCCTCTAATGGGGAGAGAGGCAACTTGCAAAGAACTGGGTTGGTTTTTTTTGTTTTTTGTTTTGGTTGTATCCAACTCTTCATGACCCCTTTAGGGTTTTCTGCTTTGCTATTTCTTTCCCCTGTTCATTGGATAGATGAGGAAACTGAGACAAATAGGGTTAAGTGACTTGGCCAAAGTCCCAGTGGCCCAGGCAAGTGTCAGAGGACAGATTTGAACTCAGGAAGAGGAGTCTTTTTCCTCCATCCACAGTGCCACCTAGGTGCCCTGAACTGAAGCAGACAGACACATATCAGAAATGTAAAGAGGGAAGGGACGAGATCTGGCATTGCATGGAATAGATGGAGTGAGTGAAAGTGAGGAGGTGGGGATAAAACCGGGGTTCCAAATATTAGATTGCAAGCATTCTAAATTTCAGCTCTAGATTCTCATGATCCATAAGCTAGTCCCTTCATTTTACAGATAAGGAAATTGAGGCCCAGAGAAGCCAAAGTCCTTGACCAAGGTCACATCAAGTCAGTCTTAGAGCCTATCCACCTTTCTTCTACTCCATAATTAAAAAAAAAATTCTGGGGGGGCTAGGTGGTACAGTGAATAGAACACCGGCCCTGGAGTCAGGAGGACCTGAGTTCAAATGTAGCCTCAGACACTTTAACACTTACTAGCCATGTGACCTTGGGCAAGTCACTTAATCCCAGTTGCCCTCCAGAAAAAAAAAGCTTAAAAAAAATTCTGCCTCATAGAAATTCTAAACTTAAGAAACACCAGAATGAAATGATCATTTGCATATAGATTACATCATTAGATTGTGGGCTTCTCAGGGCAGGGATAGTCTTTTGCCTTTCTTTGTATTCCTAGCCTAGTATAGTGCTGGGCATATCATGGCTGATTAAAAAAAATATATATATATATATATGATACAAATATATATATTAAAGTTTTATTGATGCTTTTTTTGGTTATTACAGTACAGATGTTTAATAAATACTGACTGACTAGTAGGACAGAAAAAGAAGGTTGTTCATAACCCTATAAATCTCTATTACATAGAGCCTGCTTTTCTTTAAAAACTATAATAAAAAAAAAAACTATAATAAATTCTAACACGTAATTTTCAAAGCTGTCCTTGTCTGTAATTCAATCTGGATTTTTTTCCTGGTCTCTTCTATTTGTCCTATCTATACGTTTCATTTTTTATTTTTTGGAGGGGGGAGGGCAGGGTAATTGGGGTTAAGTGACTTGCCCAAGGTCACACAGCTAGTAAATGTTAAGTGTCTGAGGCTGGGTGTGAATTTAGGTCCTCTTGACTATAGGGCCAGTGTTCTATTCACTGTGCCACCTCGCTACCCCCTATGCATTCATTCATTCATTCATTCATTCATTCATTCATTCAATTTATTCATTTATTTTAAAATTTAAATTTTTTTCAATGAAAAAATATTTTCTCTCTCTCCCAGTTCTCCATCTTCAATAAGAAAAAAAGGGAAAAACCAAACCCTTTTCAGAAATAGGTATAGTCAAACAAAACAAATTTCCAAATTGGGCAGATCTAAAAAAAAAATCTCTCAATTAGCATCTTGAGTACAATACCTATGTCAGGAGGTAATTCTAAAACTGTAACTGAGTTGCATTCATTGGAGTTCTTAAGACGTTTCTTAAAGTCGTGTGAAGTCCAAAGTGCTATTATTAATTAAATTGTTCTCTTGGTTCTGCTCCCTTCACTCCATACCAGTTTATACAAGTCTCCCCAGGCTTCTCTGAAACCATCCCTTCATCATTTCTTCCAGTCCAATGGTTTTTTATTACATGAATACATTGTAATTTGTTCAGTTATTCCCAAATTAATGGGCACCCCTTTAATTTCCAGATTAAGACTCTCAAGGCATTGAAAAAGAGTGAGAAAGAGGGGACTTAGGAGGACTGAAGCTCAAATTATATTACAAAGTGGTCATCATCAGAATGATTTTGTGCTGATTAAAAAGCCATACAAGTCAATCAGTGAAACAGATTAGGTACAAAAAATCCAGAAACAAACGAATGCAGTAGATTAGGGTTTGATAAGCCCAAAGACTCAAGCTACTGGGAAGACAACCCACTATCTGACAAAAACTGGAAAACAGGAAAGCAGTTTAGCAGAAATTAGGTATAGGCCAAAATCTTATAATATATGCTAAGTTCCAGATAGATACCTGACTTAGATATAAAAGGTGATATCTTTTACAGATTAAAGGAACAGTGAAGAAATTACTTTTAAACTATAAGGACAGGAGAAGAATTCATGACCAAACAACAGACAGAGAAGAACACAAAATATAAAATGGACAATTTGGATTACATGATGTTTAAATGTTTTTACACAAGTAAAATCAATGCAGCTAAAACTAAAAGGAAAATAGATAACTGGAAGAAAATCTTGTAGGTTTCTCTGATAAGGTCTCATTTCCACAATATATAAATAATTGCCTACATGTATAATTTTTATCAGATTGCTTGACCTCTTGGGGAGGGGAGAAGCTGGGGAGCAAAGTAGAAAAACTTTTGAAACTTGAAATCTTATAAAAGTGAATGTTGAAAACTATCTTTACATGTAATTGGAAAAAATAAAATACTATTAAGTGGTGGGAAAAAAAGAATTGATTTAGGGTAGCTAGGTGGTATAGTGAATAGAGCCAAATCCAGCCTCAGACACTTGACACACTTACTAGCCATGTGACTTTGGGCAAGTCACTTGCCTTCCAAAAAGCAAAAAATTAAAAAAAAAAAAAGGAAAGCATCTTACAGTTTGCTTAGCATGAAACTGAAGGCATTGTGGGTGATGTAAGCTTATTAAGTGCTACCTATATAGGAATTTATGCTTTCAAGGTCTTGTCTTTTTAAAGGAGAGCTCACTCTCAGATATGCCACCAACAGAGGCTCAGGCCATGGGTTCAGTTCATTACCTATGTGCTAAATATTCCCATTCTGTCCCTTCTAGCCTCAGGCTGCATTTCTAACACTTACTACAACCCTAGTGGAAGCAAGTGTTACCGCTCACAGAGGGAACTATGTGGATGGAACTCAAATTCATCACAAAAAATAAAATAATTCAAAATAGAAGATAATGGGTTAATGGGGTATCTTAATGCCATCATGAGGGTGTTTTTCTTAAAAAATCTAACATAAATATATTTTAGGAAAAGTGGGAGCAGAGTTTACTCCACTCTGTATCAGTTCATACAAGTCTTCCTAAATGTCTCTGAATTCTTCCTATTTGTCATGTGTGTGTGTGTGTGTGTGTGTGTGTGTGTTTTTGCTTTTTGGAGCAGGGAGGGTAGGGCAATTGGGGTCAAGTGACTTGCCCAAGATCACATAGCTAGTAAGTGTAAAGTGTCTGAGGCCAGATTTGAACCTATTTGTCATTTTAAATGGTACAATATTCCATTACATTCACATACTACAATTTGTTCATTTGCTCCCTTATTGATGAGCACCCACTTTGTTTTCAGTTCTTTGTTACTACAAAAAGTGCTGCTATAAATATTTTTGTATCTATTTAGAGAGCTTTTGTAAATATAGCCTAGTCATCTCAGTCCACACCATGCTGTGCCACCTCTCTCTGAACCTCCACCTCTTCCCCTCTGGTAACCTAGATCCTACCCTGAGGTGTCTTGGCTCTGATAGGTTAGCTTTTGCCTTACCTTAAAAGGGCAAGACATCACTTCCTGGTTAGCTCTATGACATGTTAATTCACACATTTCCTCAAAATCTCTTCAAGATCCCTTTTATATGTTGTCTTTCTCCTTAGAAATTCCTCAAGGGGAGGGATTATCCTGTTGGCTTATATTTGTATCTCCAGAGCTTAACACACTGGCTGATTGCTTAATAAATGTTCTATCTATGAGACCTTTCCTTTTTTCTTTCACTTCTTTGGCGTTATATGCCTAGTAGTGATATAGCTTGGTTAAAGAATTTTGATCTTTTACATGGTTGGCCTTCTAAATGGAGGCAGGCAGTCCAACTCCCACATATCTATGTCCAGCAGAAACTTAAAAATCTCAGACTGAATAATCATCCAGATATTTAATGAGAACCGTAGTAAATGACTTCTTTTATCACATAAATGCACAAAATGTTAGCCAGAACCCTATGGTCAATAAGAAAGGAGGCCACGAGTAAAGTCAGTGTCAGTACAATCAAACAAAGTGATAGACTCCTTATTTGACCAGAGACTAGCCTTGGTGAACAGAGGCAGCAGGAATGAAGGGATCCCCTGAGAAAGTTCCAGGGTGGTCAGAAACCCACAGCAGGGATCTTGAAAGGCACCAGGAATGACGTTAGTGTATGTTTTCCCATAGCTCCTCTAACACACTAAATAGTTTCATATAGAAATACCTCAAACTCAGCAGAATCACAAACTGGGATATGAGGAGAGGGTGGTTAAGAGGGAAGCTAATTCATTAATGCACTGTTGGTGGAGTTGTGAATTGGTGCATCCGTTCTGGAAAGCATGGAACCATGCCCCCCCCAAATCACTCATGTGTGTACTCCCAGTGATACCACAACTAGACCTATTAACCCCAAAGATATCAAGCAAAGCCGGTAAAAGGCTTGTAAGTATAAAAATGTTTATAGCAGTTTTTTTTTGGAGTGTCTGTTGCTTGGGGACTAGCTAAACAAATTATGGCACTTTCAAGTAATGGAATACTATTGTGCTTTTAAGAAATGATGAAGGGGATGGTTTTAGAGAAGCCTAGGAAAACAAAAGAATTGATGAATAGTGAAATGAACAGAAGCAGGAGGACAATTTATACTCTGATAACAATATAGGAAAAAGACCACTTTGAGAGACTTTAGAAATCTAAACCACTCAGTGAGTGAGCACAATTCTCGGGAGCCAGTGATGAGGTGCAAGCTCTGGAAGCCTCCTTGAAGTCTGATTAAATCTTCCCACTTGAGGAGGCATTTGCAGAGGCCATAAGTATTTCATTGTGGCTGGGTCCAAACCTCTATTACTAGCCTAGCCCTCCATTGTCCATCTACTTCCCACCCTTGAGCCTATCAAAATACCAGTCCATTCTTGCACTGACCTCATTAACTCCTCCTGAAGATCCTCCCCAAACTCCTGTTCTAGACCCCTCCTCTATTCCTCTGTACATCTTCCCTCCATGTGCTGTGAGAGCACCATAGAATGACCTAGCACAGACTTAATTCTGTGTCAGATTTGTTCTGACAAGCTTGCCCAATGCAAGCATCGCAGATACCTAGGCTCTCTAATATAAAGTCTATTCCATATTGTGAACTTTTTTTTTTCTTTTTGGAGGGCAGTTGGGGGTTAAGTGACTTGCAAGTGTGTCAAATGTCTGAGTCTGGATTTGAACTCAGGTCCTCCTGACTCCAGGGTTGGTGCTCTATTCATTGCACCACCTAGTCACCCCCATATTGTGAACTTTTAATAAACTTTACTTTTCAAGTCTGAGAAGACTTGAGTTGAATTCATTTGGCAGGACCCGGCATGTTGGTATTTTGGGGTCTCCAGAACGACCCTAACCCTCTTTGTGGGTAACCTCTTCACCAGGACTGAGTGTCCTGACCTCTTCCCACAAAAAGTGATGGACTAAAACATGCAGAATGAGGCAATTTGTGGACAATTTAGGAACTTGTTTTGCTTGACAAAGTGTATTTGTTAAAAGGGCTTTATTTATCTTATTTTTCAATGGGAGAGGGGGAAGGTGGGAGGTAGAGATAATAAATACTTGTTAGTTGAAAAATATCACTTTTTTAAAAGAGGTTGAAATTGGAGGTTGCAAGGAAAAGAAACTTTCTGATCTTGAAGGAGGTACAAAATGGAGAAAAGAACTGGAACCTAAGGGAGAGGGGTAATGCCCATCTATTGGGGAATGACTGGACACATCATGACATATGAATGTCATGTAGTATTTTTCTGTCATGAGCAATTACGAAAGAGCTGAGTTTGGTGGTATACCCCTGTAATTCCTGCTACTGGGGCGGCTGAGGCTAGTGGATTGCTTTGGCTTAGGAGTTCTGAGCTGAAATAGGGCTATTGCCAATAAGATTTCTGGCACCAATATGGTAAACTGACCAATATGGTAAAGTCACCAGGCTGCCTGTGGACAGGGAGTCGGTCCCAGGTGGGAAATGGAGCTAGAGTTCCTATACCTGTCAGTGCTGGGAGAGGAATGGGAATGGCCACCACACTTCCAGTCTGGGAAAGATATGGAGACCCACTCTGAAAAAAACTTTGAAAGATGACTTTAGAGATTCTTGGGTAGCACAATCTGATGCAGAGCAAAGTGAGCAGAATCAGGAGAACAATTTATACAAGGATATCAGTTTTGTAAAGCAAAATGACTGAGAGATTTAAGTCATCTGATCAATAAAATAACCATGTCGCCAGAGTACCTATGATGAAATATGTTACCTACAGCTGATACATTCAAGGTATAGAATGGGACATACATTTTCTGACCTAGCCACTATGTGGGTTTGTTTGCCTGACTATTATTTATTTGTTACAAAGTTTTTTTGTTTTGTTTTGTTTTTTACTTTCGATTTTTAATTAGGGGTATTAGAAAGGGGGGGTGTATCATTAGTGATTCCAAAAAAGAGGACCAGTGAAACATTTTAAACGATACACAGAACAGAAAAAATTCACAAAGGAAGTACAGACCACTAAGACAGTTTTGCAAATAACATGTGGGATTTATTATATATTTTTAAAAAGCAAATGAAGATTCACAGTTTCATGTAAGAGCCTCTTTTTGTGTTCAGTGTATATAGAAATGCTCTTTCTTTGATAATTAAGTTCACAATAAAAATGAAATAAATACAAAAGGAATGTTTAGTTTAGTGACTTTTTAAAGTATAATTTAAAATTGTTTTCCAGAATAGGACTAATTCACAGTTCTACCAATAACTCATTTGTGTGACAATCTTCTAGCATTTGCCATTTTGTCATGCCAATTTGATGGGGCGGGTAGGTGGCACAGTGGATAGAATTACAGCCTGAAGTCAGGAAGACTCATCTTCCTGAGTTCAAATTCGGCTTCAGACAGTCACTAGCTGTGTGACCCTGGACAAGTCACTTAACCATGTTTGCCTCAGTTTCCCCATCTGCCAAATGAGCTGGAGAAGGAAATGGCAAACCTCTCCAGTGTCATTTCAGGGAAATCCCAAACAAGGTTATGAAGAGTCAGACATGACTGAACAACTTGCTAATTTGATAGATTTGAGGCAGAAGCATTGCTTTAATGCATATTTCTATAATTATTGGCAATTTGGAGCATTCATTCAGACGGTTGGTTGTCTATAGTTTATATTTCTGTTTTTGGAAACTGCTCAATCACATCCTTTGACTACTTGTTTATTATAGAGAGGCTCTTCTTAAATATTTATATCAATTCTTTCTGTATTTTGGATATCAGAACTTTGTCAGAGTCGTTTAATTTCTCTAAGTTGGTTTTCCCATAGTAATTGTCAAGGAAGAAGGGTGACCTTGTATGGATCCTATGTTCCCAAAATGTTTGGGATGAAGACAGGCTTAGTCATTGATGTCAGTCCTCTTTGGACCACATAGGTAGGGAGTTTGGCAGAGGCTTTGTACTATGATGGGGTCATCATTATGGACTCTGGGAAGGTGTATTTTGAGGGTGTGCAGTTTAAAAGACTGGGAAGTCTTAATAAGTCAACTTATGAGAGAAATGAGAAGAAAATGTCTAGCTGCATGGCACCTCTAAGCACCCACCTCATAGACTTGTGAGGAAATGGCCTTAAGTGATGTTACGATGATGAGAACTATTCTTATTCTTAATATTCCATCTTTCTTCTCTGATGGCTAAAGACAGGAGCCCTAAGGATAGTTAGCTAGTTGAGTTGAATGAGTATTTATTAAGTGGATGTATCAGATACTATGCCAAGCTTTGGGGATACATATACCAGCAAATAAGGCTGCTTCTACCCTCAAGGAGTTTACATTCAAATAGAGGAAGACTCATAAACACCAAATGAAGAGCTGGAAGTTGGGGGAAAGGTTGCTGGTGAGGAGGTGAAGTGTGGAGAATGTGGATGGAGCTGCCCTGGATAGGGACCCCCCAATAAGAAGAATAGCAGGTCCTGGGGTGCAGGCATCTGAAAGGGGTTAAGGCTGCCACTATTCAGGAGGCAGAGAGGTCTGTAGGGTAGTTGAGCTGGGAATGACTTCACTTATCCTCTCTTCCCAGTCTCAGCTTTTACTGGCCCATATTAAAGAGATCTACCCAGAACTTCTCCCTTAAGGAGGGGGCAAAGAAGTGAGTTAGTGGAAAATGATCAATAATTCCTTGAGACGTGAGAGGTGGCCCAGAGGTGCTGATAGGCTCCACCTCCTGCCTCTCTAGGGCCCTCTGCCACCTTCACTCACCCTGGGTTCTTCTGGCCCTGTCTGGCCTTAAGCCTGGCTCTCTCCTTAGTTACCGAACATTCTTGGAGAAGGTCCCAAAACCATGCAGCGAGGCTGCTCCAGCTCAGGTCTTTTAACAACATCCCAGGGCTTCAGACCTACAGTCTCGCCTGGGGAGTGTTTATGGTGAGATGAGAGGAAAGGAGAATTTCATTTTGGTGGGATGCTGAGAGGATGGCCACCTTGGGATCGAGGACCGGCCAACAGCTTGGAGTACCTTTGGGCAGGAGATGGGAAGGGGGCGGGGAGTGGCCATTCAGAGGGCTGAGTGGAGGGCACCCAAGACAGATTTCACAATTTTAGAAAGAGCTGAAAGGGAGCCTGGATCTGGGAGAGATGAAGGTGTGTGGGAGTTAGGAGGGCAGAGGCTGGCTCAGGCAGTGCACCCCCATCTCCTTAAGTTCTGTACTCCAACCAGCCTTGGTAGGTGCCACCCCAGCCCAGATTGCCACCTCCTGGCTATTTGGGTGTGTCTTCCCTTAGCCCCTCCACCCTTTAGTGGTTCCAGAAAAGAAACAACTGACTTCAAAGTCTTGAGTCACATTCCAACCCTTTTCTTTCCCTCTTCTCCCTCCTCTCCCCCTACCTCCAGCTGAGGCCACAGCAACTGAAGCCCTAGCAAACAAGAAATCCCCAGCCCAGCAACACACACACACACACACACACACACACACACACACTCCCAACATGTCACCCATTAAAATTCCAGTTTTACAAACTTGTTCTAAAATTGCCCAAAGGAACATGGAATATAATCTGCCTTTGAAGATGTGTACAATTCAGGAATGACCATGGCCCACATCTGGTTTCCTAGTTTCCCTGCTGTGTGGTTAAGGCTGTGCTTTGGGGTCCCTAATTGTTTTCTGTCAGTAGAGGGGGAAGGGAGTGGGGCACTGGGACATCCCCCACACTTCCATTTTGCCTCCCGCATGCCCACTCTGGACATCCCATTCTCTTTTTCTTGAGACACGAGTAAGCCCAGGACTGGCAAATTGCTGCAGGGCAGAGAGAAGGCCAAGGCTCAAGTAAGAGCAGATGCTGTGGGGTGGGACTTCCAGCTTGGGGGAAAAATCTGAAGTGACTAGTGAGGGCTGGACTCTCCATGGAACAGTCGCCTCTGCTTCTCTAGCTCCCACACTGTTTTCCATCACTGAGCCTTCAGCCAAAGCTCGAGAGAACACTCGCCTCTCTCCTCTCATCTTCTCCCCAGTCCTGAGCTGAGGTCCCTACAGCTGATTATGTAGAGCAGTGGCACAGTTGCCAGCCCCCTTAACCTCAGCTGGGAATGGGTAGTCCACAGCTTTATCTAGCATCTTTAAGCATCATTTATAGTACACTTACTGTGCACCCAGTTTAGGACTAGGGAAAGAAGCGAGCACATCTTTCTTTCTTTCTTTCTTTCTTTCTTTCTTTCTTTCTTTCTTTCTTTCTTTCTTTCTTTCTTTCTTTCTTTCTTTCTTTCTTTCTTTCTTTCTTTCTTTCTTTCTTTCTTTCTTTCTTTCTTTCTTTCTTTCTTTCTTTCTTTCTTTCTTTCTTTCTTTCTTTCTTTCT
>JAQQSW010013479.1:0-12309 GCA_028646575.1 Pseudocheirus occidentalis
ATCATCATCATCATTATTATTATTGTTAACTACATGCAACTGGGAATTAAGATATACAAGCACTGGGGTAGGGAGATCCATCTTGCCCTACCAGAAAGTCAGAGAGGTGATGAGGGAGGACATAGGAAAGAGCAAATGTGGGGAAGAGTTATACAGTGGGATAGGGCTGTTTTGGGGTGGTGGGTGGAAAAAAGATGGGGAGAAAATTTGTCATCAAAATCTTGTGGAAATGAATGACGTAAACAAGAAAATTAATTAATTAACTTAAAAAAATATTATTCTGAGAAGGGGTCCAGAGACTTCACCAAAGGGGTTCATGACACAAAAAACATTAAGCACCCTTGTCCTTGAGCTTAATACAATATCTAGTCTATAATATACAGGTACAATAAATTGTTGTTGAATGAACGGAAGCTATTCAGACTCACAAAGTGCCAGTTGTGGGCACTAGTTAAAACTGGGGATTAATGACTTCTCTCACCCTGATGGGGAAATCAGGTGAGATCATAAATTTGAAGTTGGAAGGAACCACAGAAATTACTTAATCTTTTTTTTTTTACACACATGGAAATTGAGGCATGGAGTAAAGTGACAATGGCAGGAAAAAGCAGAGTTCAGCTGGAGATCCAAGTCCTCAGGCTCCACATTTCTGTGCTTCCTGTATTTTTTGGCCCGCTTTGTTGGTATTGCTTTAAGCATCTATGATCATAAAGCTTCAACATGGAGCTCCAACTTGAGAAAGTTAAAAATAGACTGCTCTGTGCTAGGGCTAGTGGACAGCACAGTCTTGAGCAGCCCTTCCTGGCTCAATGACAGAAAGAGGCTTTTCTCTTTAAAAGGTCTTTCCTAATGAAAAATACCTTCCTCCTCCCTGGAGAGAGGTGGGTGACAATTGGTGTAGAATACTTCATGCCTTATTAGACATTCTCTGTGTTGATGGGTCTTGCTTGTCTGGTTTGCTTTGTTGTGATTATTGCTAAGCCATGTCTGGCTCACTGTCATCCCATTTAGGGTTTTCTTGGCAAAGATCCTAGAGTGGTTTGCTATTTCCTTCTTGAGCTTATTTTACAGAGCAAGCAAAGTTACATGACTTGCCCAGGGTCACACAGCTAGGAAGTATCTGAGGCTGGATTTTAACTCAGGTCTTGCTGACTCCAAGCCCTAGCCCTCTATCTACTATACCACCTATCAAGAATTAACAGTGGCATAAACACAAAAGGTATTCATGCATCTTTACAATTAAATATAAGAAAAATGCTTCCTTGTAGCTGGGCTGAGCATGAAAAGGAAGCTTCCATGGACTTTCTAGGGCCCAGCACGTAACAAACGCTTAATAAACATTTGACTGACTGATATGCCTGCTGAGTTGGAAACTGAACTTTGGCAAAAGCCAGCTTCGTCAACCTAAGAAGGTTTAAGACACAAATGCAAGGCTTAAGATTCCTTTCCTCCAACATTGTGTATAGAGGTTAAAATAAATCTTTTTTTTTTTTGGAGGGCAGTTGGGGTTAAGTGACTTGCCCAAGGTCACACGGCTAGTTTTTTGTGTTAAGTGTCTGAGGTCGGATTTGAACTCAGGTACTCCTGACTCCAGGGCCGGTGCTCTATTCACTGCACCACCTAGCCGCCCCTAAAATAAATCTTAAGAGAGAAAATTCAGAGCAGTGGGAAGGGCACTGAATTTGAAGTTGGGAAGCTGGGTATGACTACCACTTCTGCTTTTTCTTACCTGTGGCCGGTCTGACTTTCAGGCAATCAGTCAACTCCTCTGGATTTGTTTCCTCAGGTACAAGGTAAGGGGTAGGAGGGAGAGCCCATTTGGAAGAAGGCAACAAGGGTGATGAAGAGCCAGATCTCGGCATGGTAGGCGTTCTTCAAGCAGAGGCTGGAAAATCACTGGATGGCAATATTGTAGGTCGGATTCTTGATTGAGGGAGTTAAGGAAGCCAAACTTTGTAGATGTTGCATGTATTGTACATAAATGCATCCCCTCCTGCTTATACGGCTTCAGAGTTAGCGATTTGGTTATGTGTACACATATCTTTGAAGTGAGAAGCCAGGACAAGGAAGTCTTTCACGGTTTAGGAATGTGATAGACAAGCAAAAGTGTGTGTGTGTTGTGTGTGACAGAGACAGAGAGAGAGATGAAATATGAGAGACTGTGGATAGAGAGCTGGCAGACTTGTTGGCATGTTGGCTAGCTTTGCTGAAACTTTTTTTTTCATTATCTTACTCTTCCCTTTTTTTTATTACAATGTATAGTTTGTTGTGTAGGGAAGGAGCTGAAGGGGTAGGGAAAAACTCAAAAATAAAGGTGATGTCACATAGAGGACAACAATAAAAATAAGTGATATCATGACATTATGTCTGCCTGTGCGTCTGCATTCAAGTTTATGGCTTCTTAAATCCAAGGTGATCAGCTGCTCTGCCCCAATTAAGCCCTATCCGTCCCAACCCCTTCCCGTTGGGACACACCCAGGGTAGTCTCCAAAATTTAAACAACAGTCAAAAAAGGCCAGGCAGCCCTTTCTTGAACAGAAACAATGTTGGAGGGTGTTTTACAGCCATGGTGAGAAGTCATAGTGACTCATCCACTCCACAGATCTGCAGGAAAAGTGATTTGGTATTTAGGTTAGGGGTGAGCTGCGGCTCACACTGAACCAACAGGAGACTGACCTAGATACCCCAGACTGACAGCTTGCTGACCCATCAAGGAGTTGACCTAAATGACCAGGTCTTAGGCACCTTGTCCTGAATGAAAAAGTTGAAAGAGGCGATTAGAATGTTCTAAGCACCAATTCTCACTTCAAAGGCCTTCTGCTCTCATCAAAGGAGGTTACTCTGAACCAGAGTAGGACCTGACCTACGGTCAAACGCTTCCTTCATGATATTTTACGTATACTAAGTTGGCAGTTGCTCGCATTGCCCCTCAGTATTATCTAAGAGATAACTAAACCTTGGACATCGTCAGGGAGTGGCTGGAATTCTCCCACATTGGCACATATTAGAAGAAAAAGAGTTATGGAGTAATTATGCTAAGAAGTGATGATAAGAGATATTTGATAGATAGCTGGTCTCAGAGAGCAAGAAGGTAATGAGTTCAAATCCTATCTCTGACACACGCTGGCTGAGACCCTGGGTCAATTCACCCCTCAATGCCCTGGGCAGTTTTTTTTCTTCTGGGTAGGTCATTCTTTAAGACTAAACTGCAGAAAAGGCTAGAACTTGGATTGTAAAAGGAGTCTTCTCATCAGAGTCCCTGATATCAATGAAAGCACAAGTCCAGCCTCTAGCCCTAAGGGATGTTCATAATCAATAACTGCCCTTGAGTTTATTTCAGGCTTAGGTCTCTTCCCAGTCAGCTGACCCTTAGCTCTGCAGGGGTCTGGAGTATTTTGGTGAATGGCTTCAGACTGAAGTAGCAGGAGACCACTGTGGGAGGGAGCCTTCTTTATTTCCAAACTAGGATACCCTCTAAATGGTTGCCAGGGAGTGAGATGACGTTGTTATGCAGAAGAAAAGATACAATACACAAGATGCCTACATGTCCTGAGACGGAACCTCATGTTCTCAGCTACTTCTATGGGAAATGATAATGTAGCCCCCAAAATCACACCTGAAAGAAAACTGCATTGGCATCTGCTTCTGAAGCGTGGGCCAAGGTTTATAAAGCATTTTGCATACATTTTCTCATTTAAACCTCCCAACAAACCCAGGAGGTTGGGTGCTGTTGACATCCCCATTCTACAGATGAGGAAACCAATGATCATAGAGCTAGTGAATGTCTGGGGCTGAATTTGAGTCCCCGCCTTCTTCCATCCAAATCCAGTTCTCTGTTCACTCTACTTCATTGCTTCTCATTAGCTGGCCCCACAAGAACATAAGCTTCTTTATTATAGCACGGTAAAAATAGATCTACATGAAATGATGCAGAGCAAAAGGAGAGACAAGAAAAAATATATACATAATAACCACAACAATGAAAATGATACAGAATCTCTGTATCTCAACTGAAAAAGTCATAGATTACTGGTTCAAAAATAGTGCAATCAATTTTGTTAAAAACGTCAGTGGTAACAAAAAGCCCTATTGCCTTTCCTGAGAGGCCGGTCCCCGCCTAACCCGTTTCTCCTTTGCACTAAGTATCTCAAGTTTTGAAGACAAGTCAGAAGATCACAGAGTGGTAGGGAGGGTGGCTGGCAAGGGAGATGAACGCATTTAATTTAGCCAACATCACACTGTGCATGTTGAACAGCTTAAGAACCATCATAAAAGGAAGGCAGCTGGGTATGGTAGAAGCAGTGCTAAATTAGAAATCAAAAGAGCTGAGTTGGGACCAAGGCTCAGTCATGTACTAACTATACTACTTGTGTAACCTAGGGTAAGGCTGCTCTCCTTTCTGGGTCTCATCTGTAAATCAAGGAGGTCCTCGTATTATTTTTTATTTATTTATTTATTTAATTTATAATTTTTTTAAGTGCTTGCTACCTACCAGGCACTGGGGTTATAAAGACAAAAACAGAAGATAAAAACAACTCTGCCCTCAAGGAGTTTACATTTCAACTGTTGAGACAACAGGTATGTAGAAAAAAAGTACATACAGAATAAATACAAGCTCTTTCAATTCAAGGTAGTTAGGGAGGGAGGGCAGGGCAGCTAGGTGGTTCAGTGGAAGAGAGTTGCCAGGTCTGGAGTCAGGTAGACTCAACTTCCTGAGTTCAAATCTGACCTCTGACACTTACCAGCAACATGACTGTGGGCAAGTCACTTCACCCTGTTTGCCTCAGTTTCCTCATCTGTCAAATGAGCTGGAAAAGGAAATGGCAAACCACTCCTGTATCTTTGCCAAGAAAACCCCAAATGGGATCACAAAGTCAGACATAACTGAAGACGACTGAACTATAACAACAATGGAAGGGAGGAAGGGCACAAGCAGCTCAGGAGAAGAAGAAAGCCCTCCTTTAGAAGAAGGTGGTGCTTGAGCTATGTATGGCCTGAAGGAAGAAAAGGATGCTATGAGGTAGAAGCACATCCTAAGTAGGGTGGACAGGTGGAATGCTGTGTGTCTCAGAGGGAAAGCTGGTTTGGCTGGACCATAAAGGGGAATATAAAATGAGCCTTAAATGATAGGTTGGGGTCAAGGTGTGGAGGATTTTAAAAGTCAAACATAGGAGTATGTATTTCATCTTTGAAGCAATAGGTAACCCCTTTCCTGATGTCATGGTTCTCTTCAAACAACAACCACCACCATCACCAAAGCTTCAGAATGATTGTTCTAAGGACAACTGGAAGCAGCACAGTGAAAAGGAAAGAGGTCAACAAGAACTCAGATGAGAAAGCCCAGAAGGTGGCAGTTAAACGAATAAGTAGGCAATTTCCAATTCAAAAATTCAACTACCACTTACAAAGTGCCTGGCTCTTTTTGTCACCCCACCCACCCCAAGCAGGTGACCTGACCACCTTTTTAACTGAGGAGAGCCAAGGTGAGCTCTTCGGTTCTGCCTCAATATTTCTTGACATCTTTCCCACCTACCTAAGTGAAATGTAGTTGGTGAAATATTTCATGGGTGTCTTTAGAGCTGGGGCAGTTTCTTTATCTTTATATCCTCAGAGCTAGCTCAGTGCCCAGAACATACTCAGCCCTTAATAAATGCTGGTTGATTGATTGGAGGTCAAATTCAGTGGACCAAGACGGTACTACCTGAGTAATGAATCATCATTGTACCTACTCTTCCTTTTGTTCAAGCAAGGACAAATTATAGAAGTTGCCTATAGCATGAGTGGCCATCACTTTTACGATGTTTTAGTTAATTGTTCTCAGGGAATATACCTGGCTGATGGCTAAAATTTTAAAAACTCAATTAAAGTGTAAAAATAATATGGAAGACCAGGAAGAATACGCATACTAACAATCCTGATCCCAATCTCTCCACCCCTCATTACCTTACCTTCTTTCCCTTCCCAGTCAATCAATAAACTTTCATTAAGCACTTGTGCCAAGCAAGCATTTGCCAGGTGTCAGAGATACAAAAACAACGAATAAAACAATTCCAATTCTCAAGTTCCTAGTCTATAGGGTGAGATGCATGCGTAGAGAATTATGTAATAGAAGAAATGTACAGTACAACTAGGGAGGGAGGACACCAGCACTGGGGGTACAGCCAAGTCTCAGGAAAGGCTTTACAAAGAGAGGGATTCTCTGAGGCAGAGTGAAGAGGGAGTGTACCCCCATCATGGGGAAAACCAAAAGGACACAAAGAAATGAGATCAAGTGCTAAATGGGAAAAACAGAAGGAATGCACTTTTATTAGACTGTAGAGTACAGGAAAGGGAGTGTATAAGAAGGAGGGAAACATAGGTTAGGACCAGGAGCTAATATTTAATCTTAGAGCAATAAGGAGCCCCTAGAGTTTATGATGAGTAGGCAACTGATACAGGCAGATCTTTGCTTAGGGCAAAGAGTCATAGGAAGCACAGTTAGGAAGACAGTCACTCAACAAACATTAAGGGCCCACCATGTGCCAGGCATTGTGCTTAGCTCCGGGGAAACAAAGGACAGGGAAAGATGAGGAGAGGGAGAAGTCCAGGCATGAGTCACAGACAGTGAAAATGAACGGAGAAAGGAGAGAGGATCTTGATGCTCCTTATTCTTTTGAGTTAAAACACCCCTCGTCTCCTTTGCCAGCTCCTCTCCACATCCAGCTAATCGTGGGTGTTCCCCAGGGCTCTGTCCTGGGCCTCTCTCTTTCTTTCCCTCAGCTGCCATGGTTTTAATGATTGTCTTTATGTAGGTGACTCACAGATCTATATATCCAGCCCATCTCTCCCCAGAACTTCAGTCTATCACCAACCGCCTTCTGTTTATTCCAAACTGGATGTCTTCTGGGCATCTCAAAGTCAACACGGACAAAAATAGAAACCTTTTCAGTCTCTTCCTCTAAACCAAACCCTTTTCCCAAGGCACCCACTTCCACTGAAGGTACCACCACTGTCCACAAGACTAACGCTGGCTAGACTTCCCATTGCCCTTTTGGTCTTGCATTTCCCATCCATCCTCTTACTACTGAATATCCCACTACTGGATAAAAGAAATGATCGTGCTGATCCTATTCTGTGTTTGATGTCAGCTGTACTGGCTTGAGATTGGAGGGCTGGGCAGTATGCAGAAAGGAGAAGACATGTCCAGGACCTAGCACGAGGCAGCATTAGAGTGAGGGAGTGCAAGAATGATTTCTTTACTCCAACACCCCAAGTCTGGAGTCATGCTGCCATGATTTTCATTCACCAGTCAGCTTGAGGTGATAAATAGAAGTTAACACATAGAGAGTGACTAGTAACTAGAAGCAAAGGAAGGGTAGGTACTATGACGGCTACTATAAGGTAGTACTATCTTGGCACATTGAATACGACCTCCAATATGAGTGACCCAGATACCTGGAAGAAGAGAGGCCAGTTAGCTATGTGCTCTCCTGGCTTCCTCTATCCTACTCCACTTATTTGTTACTACAGATGACGTTCCCTTACTACATTATTTGCACTGTAATACTTATATATGTACATATTTTTTCCCTGATATAATGTAAGTTTAAGAACAGGACCTGTTCCGAATCTGTCTTTATATACCCAGTGCTGTACGTGTTCTGATACGTAGTAGGCTCTTAACTACCTTTAGATTGATGGAAGGAATTAGGGATTGTTAGACAGACACAAGAAAAGAAAGCTTGACATGGAGGGAAGGGGAGGGAGGAGTGGGGAGTATTGGCCATGAGAGCTGTCTTCAAGCATCTGAAGGACATTCAGGAAGAAAGGACTGGATGGATTCTGTTCGACTCACTCCCAGAGCACAGAACTGGACTGGAAGCAATGGTGAGGAGGTACAAAGAGGCCTATTTAGGTTTGACTACAGAAAACTTCTTAACAGTTACCCAAAAATAGAATGGGCTGATGAATGAGATTTTCAAGCCAAAGTCTGATGGATGAGTGTGTGGACTGGACTTGGTGGCCCCTGAGGTCCCTTCCAACTCAGGTTCTATGATCAGATTAGCTCCAAAGAGGATGAAGGGGGGAATGGAAATCAGTACAAACCTTGTGAAGGAGGTGACATTGGAGCTGGATCTTGAAGGACAGACAGACACACACACAAACAATCAAAAAGTAGAGATAAATAGGCCACATGCATATTTGGGGCACTTTCTGGCACAGGGAATAGTGTGAACAAAGGCAGAAAAGAACTTGACAAGTATTCTAAAGAGCCTACAGTTTAGCATGTGAGATGCATTATTGATAATAGACTGACAAGGTCAGCAAGAAGCAGCCCATGGAGGATTAACTGTCCTACCTGTCTGGTTCCAAACACCACAAATTTTTTTATTTTTAGACTATAAATAAAAAGTCAAAAGGAGCATAGTTTCCTTAACCAGGTTAATACATTCCAAAGGAGTGGGGCAGAGGGAGAGGAGAAAGAAGTCAACCCAGAAACTTTAAATATGCCTCCAACAGGGTACAGACTCAGAATCTGAGCTGGACACGGTCACAAAGGCCATCAGACTCAAGCTATACATACAAGAATCTTTTCTACAACATCCCAGACAAGGGACCACCAAGCCTTTGGTTGAAGACCTCAGGTGAAGGGAAACCAACTACCTTTATAGAGGGTAATTCCTTCCTTTTTTTCTTCCATTTTTGAATAGCTCCGACCTTATGAAGTTTTTCCTTGTATCAAGCTTAAATTCACCTAAACTCCCACTCCTTGAATTTTGCAAACCCTATACAACTTCTCCCTATGGTATTTTAGGGGACAGAAATATGCTTTACAAAAAACAACATGAAAAGTAGACGAGGGCATCGCAGCACCTTTGTCCACTAGTGACACAATAAATGCAAAAGACAGGGTGAGGAGGAGGTTGGACTAGATCATCTCCAAGATTCCCTCCAGCTCGGCCATTCTGTTTCCATTCCAAGGCCACAGACTACCTCTCAACCCTAGGCAACTGTTTTTCATTGGATGCTCTTGGTCATAGGTTGACTCCAGGAGGTAAAAATGTGGATGAATGTGGGTAAATCCACCAGGGGAAGACAAATGGGTAATTAGGTTACAGTTGCAGTTCAGCAAGAACGTGACCAAAGCCTCTGAATGGGGCTAGATCCAAAACTAGGAGATTCAACCATGGATGGGACCTGCCAAGTCTACATAATCTTGACTTTCAAGCTTATCACACATTACACTTCTTCATAAATTGGTCTGTTTCTGTTTCTTGCACATGCCTTCCATCTTCTATCTTTGCACCTTTGCATAGTCTGGCCCCCATACCCGGAGCCAAGTTGTCCTTATAGTCTGTCCCCTATACCCCCTGAGGCAGTAATTGGATATGGGTTTAATTTTGGTGTTTTTGAGACTTATCTCATCCAATTAATGAAGCGGACCATTCACAGGCCAAGTTCCACTACTGACTGGCTTGGAAGTTTAGATCTTCTGTTTCTAACCTTGGTTAGTTCACCCAAACTTTGCTTTGCCTTCTAGACTTGGTGGGGTCATGTGACCAATTGTAGCTTGGAACTCCTGAGCTCAATCTACCAACCTTAGCTCCTCCAATATCATAAGGCTACCTTTGTCACTTTACCACTTCAGGCCTCAATTTCCATGACTTTAGAAGAAACAGTTTAGACTATATAATTTCTATGGTTCCTTCCAACTTCAATTCTGATTATCTGATCTCTCAGTAAAGGTGAGAAGTCCTTAATTCCTAGTTTTTGCTACCACCCACAACTGGCGCTTCATGAGTTTGAACTTCAATTTATTCAACAAGAATTTATATCTATATATTACATACTAGACACTGTACTAAGCTCAAGGAACAAGGGCTGCTTATCCTTTTTGTATTAGGAACCCCTTTGATAGTCAGTCTGATGAAGCCTCTGATCCCCTTCTCAGAGTATTATTTTTAAATGCATAAAATCAAAACCATAGAAATATAAGAGATGTCAATCATATTGAAATACTTATAACTATATAGAAATGCGTATTTTAACATACAGACTACAGGTTAAGGACCCCTGGTCCATGAATACAAAGACAAAAAATAAACAGACCCTATTCTCAAAGAGCTCATGTTATTTGTGGTGGGGGTGGGTTATGAAGCGAACATGTACATCGTATACAATCTTATATTTGATTTCTAAGTAACTTCTGGTGGAGTGGACAGCAGCAACTTTGGGGAATTATGAACCTTCTTATAGGGCAGTGTGGTTTTCTACTTTCCTAATGCTGCAACCCTTTAATACTCTTATGTGGGCAGACCCACCTGAAGACTGATAGAGGAGTGGTGTCTTGGTTCCTAAGACCATGGGAAACATGTATTTTTTCAATGGTCTTAGGTGACCCCTGTGACAGAGTTTTTTGACCCCCAAGTTGAGAACCATTGCTATAGAGGATGATGCAAGCTATGATTTGAAGGACACTAGGGATTCTCAAAATCAAAGAGTAGGAAGAGGCAGTTGGTAGCTCAGTGGAAAGAGTATGGGGCCTGGAGTCTGGAGGAACTGACTGCAAATCCAGCCTCATATACATGCTAGTGGTGTAACCCTGTGCAAGTCACTTACCCTCCAACGGCCTGACAAAAGGATCTACGAGAGAAGGAAATGGCGAGCCATTCCAGTATCTTTACCAAGAAAACCCCATCGGCAGCTGGGGTTCACAGGGTTACAAAGAGCTGGATGTGACTAAACAACAGGAAGGTATGCACTTGAAGCATGAAGAACAGTCTGTACCAAAGCACAGAGATGGAAGATGGAAGGTCACATACCAACAACATGAGGGAGGCCAGTTTGGCCTGTCAACTTTCCCTTATCCTAAAGGTGAGGGGCAAGTTGGTTGTGCTTGACTCTCCCAGCTTTGTCGCCTTGACTCGGCTGTCCTTTTAGTCTGGAACATTTTTTCCAACACCCTTTCACCTCTCCCTTTTTTTTGCAGCCTTTCCCTTTTAGTACATAGCAGTATCTGGCCCATAGTAAGTACTTAATGTTGTTGACTTTACCATCATCCCTGTTCAAATCCGATCTGTTTCCCATCTCTGACTTTTTTTAACCTGTTATTGGACGTCTTAAACTTGACGTGTCCAAACCCACAACTCTAGCTGCCATCCCTAACCCTCTCATCGCTCCTCTCTAATCTGTTGCCAACCCTTGCAGATTCTATGTCCAAGACATCTCCTGTACGTGCACTCAGCCTCTCTCCTGACACTGCCACCACCCTGTAGCAGGCTGGCCTTTTCACCTCATGCCTAAACTATTGCAAACAGCTTTCTGGTCGGCCTCCCTGCCTCAAATCTTTCTATTCTAAACTCTTCCTGAATGATAGGTCTGACCAGAACTCTAGTTGCTATCACTCATAGGATCAGAGAAATGTTTTGCTTTTAAAGCCTTTCAAAACCTTACCTCTTTCTATCTTTTCAATACTCTTAATTTGCCATTCCCCTCTAAGTATACAACAGTCCAGTGACATTGGCCTCCTTGATGTTCCTCACACCAGGTTTTCCATCTCCTGACTGCATTTTTACTAGCTGTCCCCCTTGGTAACTAGAATATGCTCCTTCATCTCAATCTCCTGGCTACTTAGACTCTGTCTAAATCTTCCTTTCACAAGAGGCTTTTCCCAGTTTCTCTCCCTCCAGCCTCAAACCTCTCTCTTCTAAGATTCATCCAATTTGCCCTGTACATATCCTACATGTACATAGTAGGAACTTAACAAGTACTTATCAGTTTACACATACACACCCCTATCAGAATTTCAAAGACAGCATACTTAAGGTAAAAAAGGCAGCAGGCATTCGCAAATAGCAATGGCTTATGTATTTACTGCGTTGATGCCTTTAGCCATTCTCATTGGTAGAAGTCTCCATTCCTAACACCTCTTCATACAGCAGGACTTTAATCTATGTTGTCATTCTTTGGCCATAGAAACCCATTGTTATTACTTGAGAGAGGACAAGCTAGTGGTTCGTGAGGATAAAGAGATAAAAAGCTTTCAATGAAAATAATTAAGGGCAGTTAAAACACTGAAAGACATTTAGGAAGCATAGAAAGGATCAAACCAAACAGTGTTATTCTTTAATTTAGTTTTTATTTGTTTTCTTGTTTACATTATTCATTTTCATTATTTCATATTTCATTTCATTTTTTGAATTACACATTTTCTCCCCATCTTGCTCCTGCCCCAACCCCATAACAGCAATCCCACTGTAAAGCCCCTCCCCTGCTCTGCTCTCCTATTTTCTGGTAGGGCAGGAGGGGTCTCCCTATCCCAGCCCCTGT
>JAQQSW010013480.1:0-12309 GCA_028646575.1 Pseudocheirus occidentalis
GAACAAGGTGGGGAAGGGATAGGAAGAAGGGACATATGATCACTGTCACAATATGTCCACTATGAAGATGTCCTGTATAATCACACCTACACAGTCTGCATTGAATTGGTTATCCTTCCAGCAGGGGTGGGTGACAAGGGAGGAATCGAAAGAATCTAGAATTTAAAGCTCTGCAATACCTGCAACTAGGAATTAAGATATACAGGGGCTGGGGTAGGGAGACTCTCCCTGCCCTACCAGAAAGTTAGAGAGCACACCAGGGGAGGGGCTCTACAGTGGGATTGCTGTTTTGGGGTTGGAGTAGGGGAAAGATGGGGAGAAAATTTGTAATTCAAAAATGTAATGAAAATGAATGACATAAACAAGAAAACAAATAAAATTTATTACAACTGAAAAAAGAAAGTTTCACTGTACCCCAAAATTCTGGTGCAGTAAGAAAAATAGAGAGTAATAAAAATGGGATTGAGTGTAATGGGGCAGTTGTGACAAATTGAGATATTTGGAAGCAGTTCTTGGCAAAGGGAAGACTGTATCTAGGTCATGGAAATGACATTAAAGTTCTTCCCTTCCCCAACATACTAGGTTTTTCTCAGAATAAACAGAAAAGACTCTCTCTACAATCAGACCAAAATAACAGGAAGTTTAATTAGCCCCAGTCTCTTCCTGAGGATGTTTCCAAGGTATTTATCCTCGTATTTTCTACTCTTTCTCCTAGTGGTCAGGGTCCAGTATATGAAGGTGTCTGAGGCAGTGCAAGTCTTTCTGTTTGTCTCTCTAGCAATGATTTGAGCTCTACAGTCAGAATATGACTTGATGTTGAGGTCTCCTCCAAGTAGCAGCCATCCCTACAGCTTTGCAGGTACAGTTAATTAAACCATCTCTACTTCTCTCACACCAGTCAATGTTGAGGGAGGAGAAGAAGAGAAAGATTTCCTATATGGCACAAACAGCCTAGATCTCAAAGTCTTTCCCTATGTAACCAGAGTGGAAGAACACATCTCTGCACAGGGTACCAGAACATGGATGTCCATCTTCACATATAGCTGAGGCCCTCTCTTAAATCTCTCATACCAAAGCATTAGAAACTATGGTTGCCAGGTTTTCTGTCACCCTCATTACTGAGTCTCAAGAGAAATGCGATTCTACAAAGTAAGGCAACATCAGAACTGGCTTTCCAAAAGCTTGATATTTATTATGGGGGTATAGAATGGAGCTTATGCAAGTATCGCCAGTAAAATGACCCCACCATGTCACCATCAAAATGGCCCCACCAGTTAAGAAACAAACATTTCGAATCTTTTTTTCCCCACATAGTATGTATTCCTTCCAATCAACCAGATAAAACCAGTAACCTCTACTGTTGCTATAAATTCAAGAGCTCCTACACCATATAGTTCACTTTACCTCTTATATGACCAGTGTTTTGCTAACTGTAGAACTGGCGAGAACATTGATTTCAAGTAGGAGATATAATGAGTGCCAGGTCCAGTAGACATTTGAAACTTTAGAGTGTAAGTGATAGGACTGATCTCATTATTGATTGTGAGCCATCCCAAATACTAATGGCCCAATACCTTGAATGATTGCTATATAAGAAAGTGTGTGACATCAGGTTATAACAAGTCTTTCCTCTCCCACAAGCGTATGTTCACCCTGTGCCAAATTGGTTGATAATTCTCAAGACATTTGACCCATTCTAATGGGGGCCAAGTGCTCTAACGTACTTGCCAAAGTGCTGTACATAGGTGGTTCTTCCATATGGCCAACACTAATACTTGTTTAGCCTCAAGGAGTGAATGTCATACCTAGAAGAAGTACACTATCATTTGCTTTCAGCAAAGGCAGATTAGGTCATTTTATCTTAGAAAACTCAACCAATAGCTAAGTGGAAGGCACAATCTTGCTACAAGTTTGAGAGAGCTATTATAGAAATTATTGCATATCTAAGCTCACTCATTCCAACTTTCCATTATGCAGAGGGCGGCAGCTGTTGTCAGTAAGAGTTCCTGCAGACAATACCAGAAATGAGTAACCATTGTGGCCTTTAGTCTGAGACAACTGGAGCACCAGCCCATGGACCCGGATGACCTCTTTTTTAAAAATACCAGGCAGTCTGTTGAACCAATGGCAATCTGGAGCATAGATTTTGGTGGCACAGCTTATAGAAATTATCCTCAACTGTGAAGATAGTATAAAGCTCTCTATTCCATTCTATTTAAGCCATCTGAGGAGGAGAATCATTAGGCATGGATCTATGAGGAAGACATCCTCATAGGCATCTGGGGACTAAGTGGAAATGGGAGTTGAGATACGTTATTTCATCAGTATTGGGAACTATGGCTACTGTTGCTGACTGAAAATAATCCATAATCTTAGCAAGTTCCCTAGGGTACTGAGAGGTTCAGGGACTTGCCCATGATCACATAATTAGCACGTATCAGAGACAAAACTTGAAGTTAGGTCTTATTAACTCCAAAATTGGCCTTCTCTCCACCATGCCGTGCTAATTCTCAGGCATTGGGGAAGGATAGAAAGAGAAAACAAAACCAGAGCAGTGTGGCACAATGAAAAAATGCTGGATTTCTAGGAAGACGACTTTAAAAGTTAACATCCCTCCTTTGATATTGTGTGACTTCATGCAAGACATTTCCCCCTTCTCTGGTTCTGGTTCCTCATCTGTGAAATGAAGAAGCTGAATTAGATAGTCTCAAAGGTCCCTTCCAGGTCTAAATCTATGGTCTAAGATGATCCTGTGAACTGAGAAGACCCCTGTTCCAAATCCCTTACACTCAGGGATCAAATTCCATGAAAGTCCCATCACTGCTCCATGCACATCCTAAAGGCTAGGAGTGAAAAGGAAAAAGAAAGCCCTTTCCTTCAAGAGTGGGAATTTGGTTGAACAGCTCAGGCTATGCTTTCCAGTCATAAGTGGATGGCTTTGAGGTTGTGCATGGTTCACAGCTACAGAGGCAATTTGATAAGTGCGCATGTTAAGAAATTAAAAAAAAAAAAGATAGGTGGGAAAATCGGGAGTAGAACTACTCTAGGAGTGGAGCAAGGGGGGAGAGTTGGGAAAGGGCAACTGAAAGTAATCTGCATTTGCTAACATCCCCTCAATCTCAAAATACTCAGGATAAGTATGTTCAAATACCATCTCGCCCACACTGGGAACAGAAAATGCTTGATAGAGCATATAAGCCTTTCCCTATGCCACATAGCATAAAATACATGGGTAAGAAGAAATGGGCATGTTGCCATTATTGTTGCTGTGTGTCCTTCATTCTTGAAGAGGGCCATGACATCAGGAAGGCAATGCCATTACTTGCAAGCAGATTGGATTTAAGGGGGGAGAGCTGTGCAAAGTCGCCAGTCTCACATCAGTGGCAAAATATAAATCAGGACAACAGGAGATGACCCCAGAATGGGTATCTTAGAAGAACAAGGGCTAGTAGTATTCTAAGGCCTCTATAATATTTGTAGGTAATTGAATTCTGAGTGCAATCCATAATCTGGGCTAGTTTACTGCACAACCTCAGAAAGATGAGCTGGCTGGATATATGGAAACAGTAGTGAGTAATGGGATAAGCCTTTCTGATGGTCATGATGACAAATATGTTTATATTCTATGTCATCTACTGATTGGCTGAGATACCTTAATGGCCTTAGTAGATTATTAGCCAAGTGATTCTCTGAAGCTGAAAGTGAACATCAAGTGGCCAAGCCAATGGCACCTGCAGACTCTTTCTGACAATACCAATTTTGGACACACCAATGGTTTACAGGACTCTCCAGCAGCAATAGAAATGCAGATCCTGCCAGATCCACAGGTCCAAGACAGAAGTTTCCAGAAAGAGCTTAACAACAAGATTCCTTGATTCTTGGTTAGATCACTGAATGAGTAGAAAACTAACATAGAAATCAGAGGGCCAAACAAGAAAATGATGAACTGAGAATAATGTCAAAACATCACTCACATACATTTAAGTACAGAAATGATAAAATGAAGTGAGCAGAAGCAAGAGAACATTGTACACAGTAGCAATATTGTAATAATGAACTTAGTGAAAGATTCAGCTACTTTATTCAAGACAATGATCCATGACAATTCCAAAGAACCCTCAGAGAAAGAACTGATGAGCTCTGGGTACAGATTGAAGCATATTTTTTCCACTTTATTTTTCTTGGTTTGTTTTTTTTTTACAACATGGCTAACAAGACAAATATATTTTGAATGAATTTGTATATATAATGAGTATCATATTACTTGTCTTCTCAATGGATGGAGGAGGGACTGGAAGAGGAGAATGTAGAACTTGAAATATTTTTAAAAAGAATGAATATATGAAAAATGAGTGTATAAAAAGAAAAGAAATAAATGCATAAAAGACCACTCACAAGAACAGAAGCAATAAAGTTAAAATAAGCACCAAGTTTAGGAAATTCCTAGGACTCATAGTCATTTAGAAAGGAGTGAATATTTGGGTTAGCATTGCTGTTCAATGAGTAAATAAAATTCTACTCACCAGAATTATGTTCAACTTTGTACTGATGGGTAAATTTAATTTCTCCTCAAGCACCAGTATGTAACTTACTTAACAGGGTGAATTTAAGTTTAGGGTTTACATTTGCAGCCAAGATGTCAGGGAATACATGTTTATAAAATAAGCAAAGAAACAATAAATCAATTAGGGCCTGAGTATTCAGCGATAAATAATAACAAACTTCTATTCAGTGGTTCTCAACCTTCCTAATGCCACAACTCATTAATAGAGCTCCTAATGTTGTGGTAACCGCCCCCAACCATAAAATTATTCTTGTTGCTACTTCATAACTGTAATTTTGCTACTGTTATGAATCATAATGTAAATATCTGATATGCAGGATGTATTTTCATTGTTACAAATTGAATATACCCCACAGGCTGAGAACCACTGCTCTAGATCCTTTTGTTTCACAGTGATCAAGATGACAATGAGCAAGAAAAGTCTGTTTCAACAGTTCAAGACTTTAAAATTAATTAACAAGTATCTTACTATATGACAAGTACTGTGTTAAGCTTTGTGGATAAAAATGAAAACCTAAAAACCTATCCCCAAGAAGCTTACATTTTATTGGCATTAATTACAAACCACTCTACTTGCAGATTTCAGGGTATGTATTTGATTGGGAGAAGAAAAAGGGAGGAAGCTTAAGTCCATAAACTATCTAACTACTACTGGATTATATCTTCAGTTGGAATGTTGAGAATAGGGATAGGAAAGGTAGGGAGAAAAGGTCAGGGATGGAACAGCATCAAGACTGGTAATGCAAGAGGGGACATGGAAAGGGGAGAAGGAAAGGAGAGAGAAAAGAAAAGGGAGGGAGGGAAGAAAAAGGAGATAGGAGGAAAAGGAGAAGGAATAAGAGGAAATGGGGGGGGGAGAAGAAAAGGAGGAAGAGAAGGATAGTCATCCATACCTGGTAGGGAAGAAATAAAGGGGGACTTTCAGAAGCCTCAAGGCAACTTGGTGCCTACCCAAAGACTCGTGTGCGTGTGTGTGTGTGTGTGTGTGTGTGTGTGTGTGTTTGCATCAGATGTCTCATTGTTCCACATTCTTTGCCCCATTTATAGTCTGGACTCCATATCCTGTCTTCTTATCTTGATCCAACTTCCCTAGAATACATAGGATCCACACCCCAACTACATTCTCATCCCAGTGTTGAGTCACTTTTCTGTAAAACCTGCAAACTCAGAGGTTCCTTATTTACTGCCGAGCATCTAGAGTGCTAAATTCTCTCAATCAGCTCATGATTTATGTATTTAATTTGTCTAAATCGACCCAATTCTATCTCAATAACTGTCAATGAGACAGTACAGCTGCCCTGTTTACCGGCTCTTCAGACATGCAAGCGGGAATAAATTCCCTTTTCACAGGGCTGATGCTTGACTCTCCTGGTCTCCCAATGTGGTTCATCAGATACATCATACTAAGCCATGAGATAGTGAAAAGCATACACTTTGGTGCCAGAATTCATTTTTAAAATGATTTCCAAGATTGAGGAAAGAAATGTGAATGTTACTATATGTTTACTTATGCCCAAGTTATGAAACTGCCTATACCTATTGACGCAGCAATACCACTACTAGGTCTATTTCCAAAGATGATTAGGGAAAAAGAAAAAGGATCTATATGTTCTAAAATATTTATAGCAGCTCTCTTTGTGGTGGCAAAGAACTGGAAATTGCAGGGATGTCCATCATTGGGGAATGGCTAAACTAGTTACGGTATATGATTGTGATCAAATACTACTATACTTTAAGAAATTATGAGTGTGATGATCTTAGAAAAACATGGACAGACTTGCATAGAAATAATAAAGAGTAAAATAAGTAGAGCCAAGAGAACGTTCCATATAGTAACAACAATATTATTTTAAGAACAACCTTGAATACTTAAGCTATTTTGACTATTACAAATACCCAGATTAACTACAAAGGACATATGAAGAAAGATGCTATCTCCATCCAGAGAAAGAACTGATGAAAAGAAGTATGTATAGAATGGTTTTACATGTATACATATTTTGTGTCTAATGATAGCCATCTCTAGGCCCGGGGAGGGGAGGAAAGTGGAAGGCAGAAAAAAAAGGAAAAACAAACATTTATATGATAACATATATATTTAAAAGGAATAGCAAGTTGTATGTAATAGACTTGCAGTTTCAAGTACAATCATCTTTTTTATTATACTATGTTATAAAAGTGCTTGTTTCATCAATAAATTAAAAATAAATAAATTATTAAAAAAGAAGAAAAATATAATCTTAACTTCATGAGAATGTTTCTAAATGAGCTCATAACTGTCTTTCCTTAGGTAAGATTACATTCCCTGAAGCTGCCTCCTTCCCTTGGTTGACTGTCTCTCTACATCTGTTTATATCCTGAGATATGTGTCTCTGCTCCTAGCTGGACAAAGAGTCTCTTTTTGGTCAAGTAGATAGAGGAAATGGTTCCTGGGATTAGACAAAAGAAAGCCCTCTCTCTAACCTTTCTTATCTCTATCCCTACCAGGGGTCATAAAATGATCCCCAACTGTCTTTACATGTAGATCCAAGGGACACAACTGATTCTCCTAGTAGGAGAATTTCATATGGCTGTAATTGCCAATCACTAGACATTTTCGGTGTCCTTTCAGTTTGATCAAGGTCCTATAATATTTTCAAGCTGATTAAAGACTTATTCAAATCCTGTTGTAAGGCTATATAAAAATAGTTACCCCTTTTTTCACTGATTGATTCATTAATACTAATTCCGTGACTATATCAATTGAGGTAGAAAGGGAAACACACATAGATTTGTTGTTATTCAGTCATATCTGACTCTTCATGACCCCATTTTGGATTTTTCTGGGCAAAGATACCTGAGTGGTTTGTCATGTCCTTTTCCAGCTCATTTTACAGAGGAAGAAGCTCAGGCAGACAGGATTAAGTGACCTGCCCAGGGTAACACAGTTAGTAAGTGTCTGAGGCCAGATTTGAACTCATGAAGATGAGTTTTTACTGATTTACAGCCCAGCATTCTATCTACTGTGCCATTTAGCTACCCACCCATAGATTAGAAAATCTCAACGGGTTCAGAGTCTACCCCCAGAGAAAAGAGGTGTATGCGAAGGTTGATGACATGTCCCCTGAGGAAATGGCTTTCTGAGAATAAGAAAGTTTTTCTAGTATCTCTCGACCTTATAATTTAGACTGTATTTGTCAACTCAGATCAGTCAATGTGTATTTTCTGTCTTCCCACCCTACCCAGCAAGAATGAATAGGAATAGGATCCATCAAAAGCTAAATGACTAGGACAGCTCATATTCAACAAAAGCACAGCTGTCTGGAGGTTCAGGCTGCCAAAGAAAGAAGAAAAGGGCATGAGATTTCAAATGGGAGAATACAACATTCAGAAAGGTTCCCAGTGTAGAATTTCAACTTGGCAGATGTCAGGTATATAGAAGACCTGTACTCATGGACTCCTACTGTTCTCCATTATAAATATCCAGGTAACACGGTGACTAGGGAGAAGTTACTGCACATCTGGATATGTATCTATCCTGAGTTGGAACCTGTAGTTTTATTTTCAGGATAATTGTCCTTGAGAAATAGAACAGTTTTTAAAAGCCACCAACTATGGGTCATGCTGCTCCTCCTCTAGTACTTCATCTGCTTTATTTAGGGTAGAAAATCTCCCACCAAGGACAGTTTTTAGATTAAGGGGGAAGACAAGCGTTCTTGCCTTCAGTTTTATGTAAATTCTTGTTCCAATTATAGTTAACTTCTTGGGACTTGTTCTCATGTCTGAACTGACATGGTGACTCATTTCATGAATGGGCTACCTACCAGCACTGCCTTCAGGAATATCAGCTACATTCCCCATTCTAGTTGCCCTGGTACCTGGGATTGCTCCTCAAATAAATTGTCCTTGTCTTTCCCAATGGGATTGGAGCGCTCAAGAGAATTCACCTGCCCTACAACGAATTAATGAAATAGTCAATCAAGAGTGGGGGGGGGGAGGTTGCTTTTTTTTAATAAGCAAAGCTCTCTCCCACTGGTGGGCACAGTGCCACCTCATTCTGATACTGCCCAAAGCTGGCTTCTCCTTGAATCTATTCTGGAGCTAGTATTTTACCTCAGGAGAATTTAGTCAAAGAATTTGGCACATGAGACTGCACAAAAGGCAAGATTAAGAGATCAGAATATCTGCAATATATAAGCACTGTTCCAAGATTCTCTCAGACTAAGGTATATAAAGGAAGCCACTAGCACCAAATTCTGTGTTCACACTCATCAGCTGTCAAGCATTTAGTAAGCTCTTACTATGGAACAGACACATTTTTATTATTGTCAAGGAGGTAACTATTACCCCAGTTTCTGAGGTCCACAAAGTTGGGGCCATTCTCATCTCCTTACTCTCTTTCCCCTAAGCAGTCTGTTACCAAATTCTGTTACTTCTGCCTTCACAATATCTCTTAATTCTCCCCCTTCTCTCCTTTGACTCTGCCACCACCCTGGTCCAACCCCTCATCACCTCATATTTGGACTATTGCAAAAGCCTGATGGTGGATCTCCCTACCTTGAGTCTCTCCCCATTCCAGCCCCACCTCCATGCAGCTGTCAAAGTGATTTTCCCTAAAGCAGAAGGTTGAATATGGCATCCCTCACCCCCAAGTCAGTCAACTCCAGTGGTTTCCTTGCCTCCAGGATCAAATATGAAATCTTATGTAGCATTCAAAATCCTCCATAGCCTGGACACTTCCTAATTTTCCAATCACCCTTCTTTGATCCAGTGGCACAGGCCTCCTTCCTGTTCCTTGCACTATCCACTCCATCTTCCAAGGCTGGGCGCTTTCACCGGCTGTGGAACTCTCTCCCTCTCAACCCCACCTTCTAAATTCCCTGGTTCCTTGCAAGTGTCGCTGTCTGCAGGAAGCCTCTTCTGATTGCCCTTCTTGCTAGAACCTTCCCACTATTAATCATGTCCGCTTTATCCTTTTTCTTTTCACACATTCTCTTCTCCATTGAACATAGGGATCGTCTTTTAACTCTCTTTGTATATCTATGACTTAGCAGAGTGCCCGGCATGCACGGGGTACAGCCAGTGAAAATGCCCACGGTCAGGAGATGGAATGTCTTGTCCAAGGAGCAGCAAGGAAGTCAGTGTCAGTGAATGAGGATGTGATGACGTGTGAAAACTGGAAAGGTACGGGAGGTAGGGCAGGGAAGAATGGGGAGAAACTTGTGACAGGTAAACCAGTTAGCTGCTACACAGCATGCTGGAAAATGTGTTTTTGGTACTGGCTGACCCTCTGCTCATCTCCCCCTCCCATCACATAAGTTATTCAATTGCCTTTCTGTTATAAATAGACAAGAGTTTGTGATTATGTCATAGGGAAAATGTGGGAGACATCTTGCACACTCGTCTGAGATAGCCTAAAGGAAGAAGAGGTATCTCCTCCCCTTTCTATTATACATTCTTATCTTTTGAACTGATTTTCACTATAAATTAGCATGATGCATAAAACACTTAGTGCCCAAATCCATATCAACATCCGAAGTAACATCTTCTAGATGAAAGGAAAAAGAGATAAAAAGCTGCCAGTAAACTCTCCATTCTAGCTTAATTTCTCATCCATCCCAGGAAGACAAGCCTACTTAAAGGAATGTAAAGCAAAGTGTCTTGTACCTGCCATATAGTGACTACATACATCTAGTTCATTGAATTAGGTGAGGGAGGGGAAAAGCCTTAATCAAGCACCCTCTTTTGCACTGTACTTTACTGAGCAGAATGGTGGGAAAGGGTAATTTAGATTTGAATGTTATCACTACTCTCCCTTAATGTATTAATTTGTTTTTAACTTTCTCCAGTACCTCTTATGCACAAAGAAATTTAAAGTTCTCAAACTCATCTTCAGCCTCTGAAGACTTGGTCACTGTTTTCTTCTCTACCATTGACATCAATCTTTCTACACCCCACCTTTTTATCTTAGTCAGCAAATTCTTCCTCTTATATCCATAAAGAGTTATGAGGCCTTTCATTTCTAAAATATATAGAGGACTGAGTCAAATTTACAAAAATACAAGTCATTCCCCAATTGATAAATGGTCAAAGAATATGAACAGGCAGTTTTCAGAGGTAATATTAAAGCTATCTATAGTCATATGAAAAAAATGCTTTAAATCACTATTGCTTAGAGCAACCATTCTCAACCTGTGCATCACGACCCCTTTGGGGGTCAAATGGAGTCACCTAAGACAAGTGGAAAATACATTATTTCCGATGGTCTTAGGAACTGAGACACCATCCCTCTATCTGTCTCCAGGCAGGTCCGCCCACATGCAGATAAGCCCACATATGAGTATTAAAGGGTCACGGCATCAGGAAGGTTGAGAACCACTGGCTTAGAGGGATGCAAATCAAAACAACTCTGAGGTACCACATCTCACCTATCAGACTGGCTAACATGACACAACAGGAAAATAATAAATGTTGGAGAAAATGTGGGGAAGTTGGAACACTGATACAGAGTAACTGTACAGGCTAAAATCAGCTTAAGTAACTCTATCATATCCATTTAAACTTCCTAATTAAGTCTTTAAGTACTTTTTTTTTCAATAGCATCACCTAGGTTATATAAGCAAATGATGTCTTTGGATACACAAATTAATTTAGGGCATGATTGCATTTTGTATGTCTCCATACTCATATTTATGAACAAATAGAACCTCAATTCACGCAGGGTGGGGCCCCTTTTGACAACTTTTGGTCTACTTTTTAAACAATTCATTTCAGTGGCACTGGGCAGTCCTCAAAACCCTAGAATTACTTGCTATCCAATATGAACTGAGATAGGTTAGCAATCTTAACTTTGTTTTTGCAACACCCTAGGTTATTGTGATATCAAGAGGTTGGAAGCGTAAGTTAAAATTAAGAAGAGGAAACTGAAAAGATATCATTGTAAAGTCATACATTTAAAAAATCATTTGCATATCTGATAGATGGAGACATCTTTAGAGCAATTTATTATTCCATGATTGGTTCCCCTCCTCCAAAACTTAGAAAAAAATAGCTAACACAAATAGATTGCATTAATAACAGATGAGATCATGTAGGCTGAAAAAAGGGAAGACTAATAGATATGGTATATTCCATAGCTGGCATAATCTATGTAACATAAAGAGATATAGTGGAAAGCCCCTCACATCAATTCCTGGCCATCTTCACACATTCCCTATGCTTCGGCCATCAATTTCATCTCTTCCTCTCCCCTCCTGAAAGCTTGAGGACTCTTAGCTCTTATAGGTGAACCTTATCTTCCCCACAAGCCACTTTCTGTCCATCTCTACACCATGCCCATAGAGTACAAGCCATTCCCCCTTCCATCTCTTCTTTAGGTCTTGTCTTTTGTCATTAAAATGCAAGTTGAGGGCAGGGACTACCTCACCTCCTTGTATTTTTATCTCCAGGGCTCAACTTGAAGTTTGGCAGTAAGCATTTAATAAATGTTTCATCTATCTTGCTCACTGGTAGACATGAAGGATTTATAAGAGGACATTTCTACCAAGCACACTACTCTCCTAGTATAATGGTAATGGGATCTGAAGATCTTCCATGCCCCTTGTATTGGCAAGCAAACAGGTACTTAGCACCTTGTTTCAAGTTCATGATTGTATCAAGTATTAAGATCCAGAACTTGTGAAACCCACAGTAGGAGAAAGTTGCTTATGTAACAGGAAGGGGCAGAACAGGGAGGAACTAATACTATATATAAGGAAAATCCCAAG
>JAQQSW010013481.1:0-12308 GCA_028646575.1 Pseudocheirus occidentalis
CTAAGAAAAAATAACATAATTATTTTAAAATAAATTCTTAGCAAAGACCTCACAGAAATATATAAAAAAGGATTCACACTGTGATCAGGTTGGATTTACACTAGGAATGCAGTTAGGAAAAACTACCAGCATAATAAAGCAGATTAATTACAAGAACAATCATGTGATCATATTAATAGTGTGAGAAAAAGATTTTGACAAAATAAAGCACTTATTCCTGCTTTTTTTTTAACTACAAAACACTGTAACAGCAAAATAGTAATAAATTGACCTTTCCTCCACATAGTAAATATTTATTTAAAACTAAGGGACAGAAATTGTTTTTTAAAGTGGGCACAAAATAGAGAACTTCTAATAACAGCAGAAAAAAGCAAGGGTGCCCATGGAACACATTTTAAGAAATACTAGACAATAAATAGGAGATTGGGTTGGAGTTAGGAAGACCTGGGTAAATGTATTGTCTCTGTAACATAGTAGCTGTGTGACCATGAGTAATTTACTCTCACTTCTTCCTGGCAACTCTCTAAGATTGCTGCTCTGCATTGGCCAAGAGAACTTTCTTATCAAGAGTGCTTCACACAAAAATAATCACAAGTCTAGTCTCTATCCCCTCCCCAAATAAGGGATCAGAATCAGTGTATAATATGTATCCTATAAAAAGTGATGACTTATACCTCTATTGACTAGCAAAGAGTCTTTTGTCATTTATTTCACTGTTGCAGTGGGGGATGGATATTGAAATCAGAACACCATTGCTGAGTGGTTCTTAGCCATATCCTATATTCTAAATGCCCACTATACCAAGAAAGGAAAACAAGGTAGTAACAGAGATGTGATAGCAATGTACTGTTAAAACAATCTACTCACTTTGGTTTTTATTCTTTAAAGCTAAAGAAAATTTAAAACTACATAATTTGGAAGGCATAACTTCTTCCAGTAACTGAGGAAGGAAAATGGGCAGGGAAGAGAACACACTGAGGTTGGCTAGACAGGAAAATGAAATATTGGATGGGGACGTATCACAAAGACTCATATTAAATATATTTTAGGAAAATAAAAGACTTAACTTGTACAAAAGAATTATGTTAACACTGAAAGAAGGTATAAATGTGTGTGTGTGTTTGTAATGTATGCATGTGTAATATATGGGTGTGGGAATGGATTATATATTATGTATTTTGGATGGATGAATGCAACATGTGGCAGAAACTAGATGACTTTGTGTATAGAGTGCTGGACCTGGAGTCAGGAATACCTAAGTTAAAATTCAGCCTAAGAGACTTACTAGCCCTGTGACTCTGGGTAAGTCACTTAACCACTATTTGCCTTAAACTAAGAGAAGGAAAAGTCAAACCATTCATTTCAATATCTTTGCCAAGATAATTCTGTGGATAATAATGGTATAATATGGACCATGAGGTCACAAAGAGCCAGACACAACTGAACAAAAATAACAACAGCAATCTGATATGTATTATAAATACACATAGACCGAGAGAAATATACATATACATGTATATATTATATTTATATTTAAACAGAAACCCATATGTATGTATGTATACACACACATACATATGGGTTTCTGGTAAAATAGAGAAACAGAGGTACTATAGATTTGGAATATAGCATATACTTTGAGGGTATTACTAGCTTTACTTAATTTATTTTACTTTATTGCAAGAGACCATTCATGAAGCTGGAATAATCTAAAAATATTGTAATGTAAAAACCAAACTAATAGAATTAAGAAAAAGCAAATAAATTGTTCCTCTCCTCAACTAGCTTACAGTATAGAGGGGAGTGTGTTGAGGAAGGCAGATACACAGGAGAAAAAAAATCATACTGGGTAAGGCAAGAAGGTGGTAAAGAAGATCAGACAAAATGACCTAATGATATTTGAGCATATCTGAGAATGAGTTGGAAAAAAGTGAAGGTCTCACAAAGGAAGTGGCACATGACATGAGCTTTGATAAAATCTTAGCATTCTGAGAAATCAAGATGAGGACAGAATAGCGTTTAGTCTTGAGTGAATGGATGAATGCACACAGTCCCTTTAGGGATGGCAAGTTGAGTTTAGGAACACTGAAAAGTCCAATTTGGCTAGAGCATATGAAGAGGAATAATAATAAAAAATATGTCCAGAAAGGCATATTAGAGAAAAATTGAATAGGGTTTTAGACAGACTATGGAATTTAGAAGAAAAATTAAGAGTAACCTGTTTGGATTCAAGAATTATCATTGTAGAGATTATAATACAGCAATTAGGAAGGGAGAATGATGGGCAGGAAATAAAATCACCAAGGGGCAGAGTATTTAGAGAGAGAAAAGAGAAAAGAACCCAGAAATGAGACTTCATATTTTATAATTGATATCCAAATATGTACAGGATTTTCAGTTGAGCATCAAACATCTATTTTCTGGGTGACTGCACACTGTAGACATACATTTTTGTGTCAGAAATTTACGGAACATTGAAAAATTCATCTTTAAAAGAAATATCAGTATAGATAAGATGATATAACACACAAAGAAAAGGAATCTTTTGAGGGGACTCATAGTTAAGGAACCAAAGCTTATTTCTCTTAGGTATTTGCAATTATTATATATAGAATATTTTTACATTGCTTTGACATTTGTACCACTCCTTTCAAGCTTTCTCTCATGGAAAGGGTGGGTAGAAAAAATGTATTCCCTTTGTACTCATTTACTGATATGGTTTCCTGTAAAGTTAGTAGGAATATTGTGCATTCCTGATGAAAGATACTTATGGATTAGGGTAAGAGACAGATGTAAATATAAATTGTAATTTCAGAAGAATTATCATCCCATCTAATCCAATAAGCATTTGTTAAATATCTATCTGTACTATGCAAGATGCTAGGGATAGGAAAATATAACAAAAATGTATCCCTTGTTTTGATGATAATTTACATTATGTGAACATTACATAAATTACTTTTTTTTCAGAACAGTAACTTGTTCAGATGGCCACGGGGTGGGGGAAGGGAAAAACACATTTTGTATTCCAAATACTTAAATTCTATGTGATTTTTCTAGAATTATTTTATATCAAGAAAATTTTAACATTCTGAACATTAAGATAACACATAGTTTTCATCTGAGAGGTTTATTCTATCCAGTAATATTGTCCCAGTATGTGGATGATAGAGACATTTTTTACAAGATGAGAGTGTCTGAAGGAACTTAGGATAAAATGAACCATTTTATGTTGATACCAACCTAGGGAAGATGATCTACTCAACACTGGAGAAGGTTGGGCAGAGTTGATCTTGCCAGGTGCAAACCCCTCAAGCATACTTCACCCTTTCGTAACCAAGTTGGTCTCAGAACTCTACCAACTCCTGCCTTAACCAGCAAGGCAGGGTCAAGGACTAGAAACTTGCTCTTCCAATTCTCCATATGCCTCTTCTCAGTCACTATTAAGTATTGGTAATCAAATATATATTACCTCAGATCTTGGTAAAGACATTAGAATCTCTTTCTCTATTGTTCCACTCAGGATCCTTATGATTTTGAGCGATAGGCTGAGTAAAATCTTCTTTTCTGACCACAAATTCCCACACCCCCTCAACTAGTCATGAAATCCTACCCTTACATTCTTCCTGTTGTGCTCTTCTATGTCCTTGCATTGTGTCCTATATAGTCTGTGTACTATAACTAACTGCCGTTCATATTAATCTTATGCCCTCCCCACAGAAATTACATGGTATATTTTTCTATATACTTTGTATGCTGCTTCCTCCAAGAATCTTAAGCTCCATAAAGGTCAGAAATGTTATTGTTTTTTAAATCTTTGGATCCCTAGTGCCTAAAGCATAGTAACCATTTGGAAATACTTGTGGTATTCAGTTGAATTGAAATGAATGAAGAGGTATTCTGAAATTTTAATGGTGGTTTATTCATGGTGATTCACAAAAAGTTATATGGGTACCATGTAAATGACAATATTGATATTAAGTCTAAAGGAAGAAAAAACAAATGTGTATTTGTGTAATGGCAAAGTTAGGGGGAGAAAAGTGGTGTATGTCAGAATGAGATCCATTTTGGAAAAGAAGAAGGCTGCTAAATGAAAACACTAAAATTGAAACGTGTGAAGAATGAGACAGGCATCTAACCAACATTCTGAAGGCTAAAAAGATGTTCATTTTGATAAAGAAATGCACCTTGGTATGGAAATCTGAGTGAAGTAGAAAATGGATAGTTGAACTCTGAAATCCATAGCAGACACTAATGATATCTGAAATAAAGTTTAAGCTGAATAATATGAATTAGTGACATTTCCCACTTCCATTATGTGGAAGGAGAGGAAAAATATGATCTATGTATAATGAAATATTCGTGTCCATTCAGTTCTCATAACATCATCTTCTCAATCTCAAGTCACAGAAGTCTTCAAATTCTGCAAATCTCTAAGATTTTTTCCCCCTGAATTAATGGACTGTTCATTCTTAAGCTCCCTGCCCTTCCAAGACTGTCTTAAAGGATATCTTCTAAAAGTCCTGGAATGGGAATGTAGGACCCTTTTTCTGACTACTGGCAAAATGCCTGTGGTAGTATGGGAGTTACCCATCCTATGACCTTAAGTCAGCTTATACAATGCCAGGAAAGTTTGATAGTTCACTAAACTCCCACTTTTGTTGGCATAATAACGTAGGCAAAATATTTGACTCAGCAAAATAAATTTTCTCATTCATTTTGCAACATAAAGAAACCTTTGTTGAGAATGTAATTATCAGAGCATTGGCAACAAAAAGGGTTTATTAAAGCACATTTGCTTTTCCCAGTTTGTGGACAGATATAGAAAAAGTGTATGATTGGAAGCTAAACTGAACTATTATAAAGATTCTTGAAGTATCAGGAATGACCTATAAAATCAATATGTTGTTCTCACTGTTTCTCCACTTCCTTTTGTCCAAAAATCTATGTTCTCATGAGCCAATGATAGATTTTTCAAGGAACTCACCCGCTAAACACTGTTTTTGGCAGTCTTCCAGACTTTCAAATCGGTTTTCATTGCCTTCACATCCTCCATATACAAATTCTTCACAGTGTTGAGTGTAAATATTGTAGAAAAACCTCTTGAGCATGGCTTTACATGGTCCTTCATCAGCTTTGTAGGCACAACTTGAACGTAGAAGTTTTGGTGGTGGTAAATACAACTCTAGGAGGAATTGAAGGGAGAAAAAAAATATAGCTTGAAATTTTGTTTGGCAAGGTTTTTTCATTCATTTCTAGTGATTTTTGTAAACTTTATATTTCTGTTCTTTTATAAAAATTAATATTTAATTATCCAATTTGACCTAAAAGTCAAAATGCTCTAACCCTTCCTGTCACCTTTAACTCTTGTATCTAGAGTACAGAAGAATGGTATCTTCTTAGAGTAAGTCCTGCCAATAGGTTCTATTCTATACATCAACAGGCAGTTATTGAACCCCTATTAGCTACAGAGCTCTATGCTATGTGCTGTGGTGGGGACCAAACTCAGATATTGTGGCAATTGAAAACTGGAGGAAAGAGAAACAGTTCATTCCATTTTTTAGCAAGGCTATTGTTGTTCAGTTGTACACAACAGTTTGTGATCTCACTGGGGGTCTTCTTGGCAAAGATACAAGAATAGTTCACCATTTCCTTCTTCATCTCATTTTATAGATGAGGAAACTGAGGTGTGTTGAATGAGATGACTTGTCCAGAGTCATATACCTGCTAGGTATCTGATGCCAGTTTTGAACCAGTATCTTCCTTAGACTCCAGGTCTAGCACTCTGTGAATATGATGCCCCCTAAATGCCTATTAGCAAGGCTGGTAATTACCAAAAAATGGGGTCTGAGGCTCCTCAGTAACCAAGGCCCCCATGGAAACTTACTTCATAGAGCTTTCTTATAGTTTGTAAAGAGGAACTGAGGCAAATGACAAAATCTTGGGTAATGTGGGTGTTACTGATTTCTGGTTGGTTGGTGTACTGGGGGCTAACCATAAGTTGTATTCATTTGCCAAAATGTGGGCTAATACATCTGGGGCATCTTGAACAAGGGCAAGAAGAGGGAAAGCATGACTGGAGAAAGGTTAGAAACAGGGAACCTATTTCTGGGAAAGGGTGACTGGAAAGTTGGAAAATCTGTGAGTAGGGAACACCTCTTTTCTCTGATTGGCTAGACATTACAAAAATTTGTTATTCAGTAGGCCAGTCACACCAATATTGTAGTTTAGCATCATGTAGAAAATTGGTGATTTTCAGCAAGTCACAGGAGAATTAACTGACATGAAAAGGGGAACTTTGGCTCATACAGAAAAGGGGAATCTTACAAAAGAAGCCACTTAGGTTTACCAGAGTGGGGAAGTTAAATGCTAAGAAATTACTAATATATGCTGGTTTAACTAAGTTTATTAATTCAGAGTAGGTCTCAGCTAAAAATCAAGTCTGATAATATTGACTACGCAGAATTCCCAGTTTTTATTTCTCAGTAAGACACTATTCCTTGCCCTCATTGGGTTTATAATCTAGTAGGATGACATTATCTCAGTTATATGTTATACCCAATATTACTCATTTAATAGCAAAGGTCTGGAGGGAAAGGTCATGACCAAGGGTGAGGTGAGTGCTGGAGAACAGAGGAGCCTTTCTGAAGGCACTCACCAGACTTTGAATTACCTTTTAAAAATACACAGCAAGAGTGAAGTGAGCAGAACCAGGAGAACATTACTGTATACAGTAACATTTTGCAGTGAGCAACTATGATTGACTTAGCTTTTCTCAGCAACACAATGATCTGAGACAATTCCAAAAGACTTATAATAGAAAGTGCTGTCCAAATCCAGAGAAATAACTAATGGAGTCTAAATACAGATTATAGGGGACTATTGTGCTATAAGAAATGATGAACAGGCAGACTTCAGAAAATATTAGAAATACTTATATGAATGGATGCTGAGTGATGAGCAGAAGCAGGAAAATATTGTTCACAGAAACAGTCACAGAGTGAGATGACTGATTTAGAAACACTTAGCCCTTCTCAGCCATACAAGGACCTAAAACATTTCCAAAACACTCATGATTGAAAATGCCGTCCACATTCAGGAAAAGAACTATGGAGTTGAAGTGCAGAGCAAAGCAGAATGTTTTCATTTTTGCTTTGTCTTGCTTTTTTTTTCCTTCCTCATAGTTTCTCCCAGTCATTATATTTCTTCTATGCAATATGACTAATGTGAAAATGTGTTTAATAGGAATGTATGTGTAGAGCCCATATTGGATTGCATGCCAATTTGGGGAGGAAGAAAAAGGGGGAGAAAATGTAAAAGTTATGAAATTGAATGTTGAAAACTAAAAACTAAAAATAAATAAATTGAAAAAAATTAAATGCAAACTGAAACATATTGTTTTCACTTTTTTGGGTCTTTTGTTCTTTTTCTTCTTTCACATGACTAATGTGGAAACAGGTTTTATATGATATTTAGAATCATTTAAAATCATTTAGAATGATTTATTATTTAGAATCATTTAAAAAAGATATTTAGAGGGTTTTAGAAGAGAGCTCAAGGGGAACAAGAAAAATTTGTAACTCAACATCTTCCAAAAAAGGAATGTTGAAAATTGTCTTTTCAAATAATTGGAAAAATAAAATATTATTAAAATTTAACATTTATTTTCCCCCAATTGCATGTAAAAAATTTAACATTCATGTAAAAAGTTTTTGAGTTCTGAGCTCTCACTCTCCCCCCTTACTGAAAAGGCAAGCAATTTGATATAGGTTATACATGTGCAGTCATGAAAAACATATTTCCATATTAGTCCTCTTGTAAAAAAAACAGATTTTTTTTAAAAAAAGAGAAAAAAGTACACCTTTATCTGCATTCAGACTCCATCATTTCTCTCTTTTAACGTGGATAGCATTTTATTTTTATCATACATCTTTCAGAATTGTCTTGAATCATTGTATTGCTGAAAATAGCTGTCATTCATAGTTGATCAACACATAATATTGTTGTTACTATATACAATGTTTTCCTGGTTTTGCTCATTTCATTTTGCATCAGTTCATGTAAGCCATTCCAGGTTTTTTCTGAGAGCACACTCTGCAGTGATATATTATAGTTAAAATAGATATGCATGTCATAAGAAGTAGCTTTCTCACAGAGGAAATTAAAAACAGTCGATTATTTGAACTGATTATAGAAAATATTGTCATTAACAAGATACTAGGAAATCACCCTGTATTGTTATATTTGTATCCACCAGAAAGGAAAGAATTCTAGTCTCTCAAAGCTACAATCTTTTATTTCCAATTTATAATAGCAACAACTTTTCCCCAGAATCATTGCATAGATGAAGATGTGATTAGTTGAATGATGTTTTAGCATTAGCTAGAAAGTAGAAATATGAAACAATGTTTAAATAACATGTCAAATTGCCCTCTGGAAAGCAGCATCTTTCTATGAAATTAAAACTCATTACACTAATAATACTACACAAGACATAGTCACCATTTGTTCCATCATGTATTTATTCACTTTGAGCACAAAATGCTATGAATAGAGGTGTGGAAATATTAAAATGTCCACACAAAATTTACTTTTGAACAATTTTTTTTAACAGACAGCAGGATTTGTGATCTAAAATGGATCTGGCTTGAGGTGATCTTTAAATTTCTCTGAATGTTTGATAAACACTCTCAACTTCTTCAAAGAAAAGAACTAGGACTAGTGTGTAGGGAACTTTAAACACTGTATCCTGCTGATAAAGATTTAAAGACTGATGAAAAATAGGAAAGGGCACCTGAAAGTTGATCAGAATGAGTTATAAAAAGATGATGTGGAATTTATTGTAGATGACAAGAGTCCAATATTATGGTAGCCATCCATGTTGGAGTTTTGGAGGCTTACTTATAGCAGTGGAGAAATGGAGTAGAGTCCTCCTAACTGACTGTGAACCAGAAGAATTGATGACTTGGGTGGATTTTTTAAGAGGAGATAGTTACTTAATGGACCCAGAGCATGATATAATCCACATAAGAGGTAGAGAAAATCAGTCCTTCTTTACCTTGGATCATAGTAAACCCTCAGTCATTTGGGATGGTGATTCTGGAAGCCTTTGCAATTTTTGTTTATTCTTTCCTGAGTCAGGTCAACATATGGAAGATGTATTCAACAGTGCCTTGTGAGTCCTGAAAGTTTAAAGGTCTGAAAAGGCCACAATATGGTATCCCTGGGACAACAGGGGCTTATAGCAGAGGATACTTATGAATTGGAGAGGTCCACCAGTAGAAAGATGATTGGTCTAAGCTAGGTAATGACCAGGCAAATGAAATTAAGGATGGTTAATTAGCAGTTCTGCAAACTACTTAATGTCTATTTATGAAGTAGGAACTAGCTTTCTAGCAAACTATAACCGTAATTATAAGTTGTTTCTGATCAATCTTGTCTAACAAGTTGATTCTGTTAATGTGGGCAGTTATTACTCTTCGTTTAGCATTTCTTTCCATGTAAGAATAAATTACTTGTCTTGTGTCTGATTCATGTTTGTACACTAAGCACCTTTGTGCCTTCTTTGCTGCTCTCCATCTTTGTTTTGGAATCCTAGATTTACTAGCATACTTTTTTATTATATTAAGCATCACCTCTTTATATAAAAATAGCAGCTATCTAGTAGAGATGGTCCATTATACTGTATTTGAAATTTAATTATTTTAGATGTCAGACATTATCATGTAAATAGTAAGAAAAGGAGAAATTTGACTTACAATAATCATATTTATGGGTTTCACAAAACTATTAGTTTGAATTCCAAAACTGGTCAGACTACTCCTTTGTATAGAATACCAATGCATTCTCTGTAGTTGCAGATTCTTTTCCCAGTTTTATTATCTTACCAAGTTGCATATCTCATAAAATGGGGGAAAAATAATTCTTCCTGCAATGCTTATGATAATTGCATAAGGCATTTAAAATGTTTCACTAAAATCATAGAAATAGCAAGGTGTGAAAAAGAGCACAGGGGTCTTGGAGTCAGAAAATCTTGGATTCGAGGCCTACCTCTTATATTTGCTGTGTGTGTCATGTATGACATATGTGACAATGGGTATCACTTAACCTCTATGATGACCTATTTCCTTATCTGTATGATAACAATACCTATAATACCTGTGTCTCAGGTTTTTCATGGTATAAAATGAGATAGTAAATGCAGAACATTTTGGAAACCTAAAAATTATACGTACATGTCAGTTATTATTATTAGCTCTAATGTGTTCCTTTCCAAAAAGGACATTTCAATGATTATACAAATTAAATAACTCATTTCCAACATGGCTAAGTAATGAATAGTCATGGTCAAAGGTGAATCCTTTTTTTCCCCCATTTATGTACAGTTTCAATCTAAGCTGGTAATAGTAGGGGATTCTTAAAACAATATGCAAGTTTCAGTAATTTTTTAATAAGCATCAGTAACATTGGTTAAAGACAGGTAGAAATATATAAATTGGTCATGCCATAGCTGGGCATCATATATCTACTCAATAGCTAATTCTGAATAATTTTTCTATTACCAATCATCATGCAATTTCAGATATTCTTTTCTAATTTTTCCATCATTTATAAAAACCATCCTTCCTCTCTTCATTATTTTCATGATTTGCCCATTTTGTTTTGATTTTTGGGGAGAAGTATTTAGAAGAATAAGAAATAGGTAACCAATCAATTCAATGCCTTGTAAAGTTCAAGAGAATTCAGAAAAATAAATTAATTTGTATTGTAAAAGGATATGATAAAACTGGAAAAGTTTGCTCCTAAAACAAATCATTACTTTAGCTTTAGAAAATAGATATTTATTTAAATATAAATTGTGTTTGTGTGTATATATTCTGAATAGATATACTGCTTCTAGTGTAAACTGAGGTTCATGACTATCTGCATAAGACTCTCATTGGCAGAGAATTACTCAGCACTCTGTGCCCGAGTGTAAGGTGGAGTTGGCATAAGCTTGGGAAAAAGGCATTTTGTTTCTTCTAGTTTATAGCTTCCAGAGAGGAGATATAGTTCCAGCATCTCTTTAGGAGAGGTGCTTGAAGAGAGTGAAAACTTCAGGAATGTTAAATATAGCAAATACGGGACCTCAATCGCCTCTTTATCCCTAGCTTAAATTTCTAGAGATTTCAGGTAATTTTTCCTTAGGTGAGATCTGACATACTCTTCCTCACTGTTTTGGTTGAGTTGAAATATCTTGATTCTAATGGGAGACTTCATTTATTCTGTGTATTGTCTGGCATAGCCTAACACAACTTCTCTGATTTCTCTTTGTTATCAGTTTGGATAATTGGGTTCATATGCTATTTATGATGTGTGACAGCTTTCATGGAACTGTCATTTGATGGGGGTTAATACTCTGAAACTCTATCATCAGGTACTTGTTCCATGTTAAGGGATAGTAATCACAAGAGTAGCTTGAATCTAAAATTTATTTCCGCTAGACTAACAATATTGGTGGTGGAATGGGAGTGGATAGAAATTAATGTCTCCCTTGGTATAGGTTAGGTGGATAAGAATCTTGAGATATCTTTTTGAGTTTCCCTGTGAACCACTCATAGACAGATCCCTGTGAATGTACATAGGAAATACACACCAAGACTAGTAAAAGAAAATAACCTCACTTTAGCAAGAGGGATGACCTTGTTACTATTAAACATGCTTTGGAACAGGCAAAAAAAGTCCTCAGCTTTAAAGTAAGTTTACTTCAGAATGAGATGTAAACTAATTTTCCTCAAGTTTCCATGGGTATCATATTTATTTGAAGTTGTACATCTTTCTGAAGTGAGCAAATAAAGCAAGTACTCTTGAGTTTTTAGATGATTCTTGTAACTATATTGCTTAGATAAATACTGCAATATGGCAAAGCAGCTGGCAATTGACACTGAACTACTTTCTCCTTTCATTTGTAGCAATTTAAATGAATACATCCTATCCATACATTCCTGGAAGCTTTATAGGTCAATGCTTTGCACTCTACATTTATGACTTAACAGCTACTTAAAGAGAAGGATTATATAATAATAAGACTCAATTTAAAGTCCAAGACAAAAATCCAACATACAGAAATTTGTATCTGTAATCAGTGTTTGTGGAAGACCATTAGCATACTTACATCTGAGGCTGAGATAGAAAAGGCAGCATACTACATTTGTAGACTCAGTAGAAATGTAAGCAAATTATTCAAACTCTATTGGTCTCAATTTCTTTGTGAAATGAAGAGTTTAGACAGTATGACCACTCTAACCCACTCTAGCTCTGAATGGATT
>JAQQSW010013482.1:0-12308 GCA_028646575.1 Pseudocheirus occidentalis
GTGGGAGGGGTCTTACAGTGTGATCAATGTTCTGGGCTGGGGGGTAGGGACAAAAAGGGGAGAAAATTTGTAACTCAAAACCTTGTGGAAATGAATGATGTAACCAAGAAAATAAATTAAAATTAAAAAAAAAAGAAAGTAAAGGTCAGCTGTTATTTTCCTAATAATTAATGAACAGAAAAAGCAGACATGGAGAATCACATGGAGTAATGAGACAGGCTCTCCATCAAGGACAGGTCAGAATACTCATGCTGCTGAACAGAAGGGCAGGGAGGCACTAGGTCCTACTATTTGCACTAAGGAAGAAAGGATTAGTCTCAGCTCCTGGCAACAGGATCTGGTGAAAGAGATCAATTGATTATATTTTGAAGAACAAGGATTGCTGGCAAATGAGAAATTATTGTGACTGAAGAAGACCAGTGTTGGAGTAAAAAGAGGAAGATGTTAGTGCGTTGTAGGGTTATTTGATGAGGAAAGCTTGGGGGAGAAGGAGAAGACCATGGCAGGGGTGAGTGGTGCCATGATCTTCAGTCTTCTCCCCTTCTTTTGTCATTGTAACACCAAAGAATCTCCTAATATTGATGTGGGATGGGCTGATATGCTTACGTTACTGAATCTGTGCAAACACAGTTCATGCCGGGGCACAGAGAAGAGATCGTGACACTAATCTAATTATACCTGGCATCTACCAAACACTTGGAGATTTGTAAAGCACTAGGTATATATTATCTCATTTGAACTGCACACAAATCTGTGAACTGGGTGCTTATTTTTATACCAGTTTTAAAGATGAAGAAATTGAAATTAAGGCAAGTTAAATGACTTGCTCAGGACCACACAGCTCATGAATATAGAGGGACAGGATTTGAACTAGAGACTGTCCACTAGTCTTATCTGTCCTCAATCCAGCCTGATACAATTTTGATAAATTTTAACTGGTGATATTCCTTTAAGTTCCCATTTCTAGAGAGGGTACAGGTGGCAGGGATACAGGGCAAGGCCAGTATTCCAAAGTTGTTCTAAAAAGTGCAGAAATGAGGGTGAGGCCGAAGACATTCTCCAACCTTAGGAAAGATCCAATGATCAGACTGAATTCTTGTGATTTTTCATTACCAAAGTCCAGAAAAAAATAGTTTGGCATTTATATATTTACCTAGCATTTCACAGTTGCAAAATGCATTATTGTACTTGATCCCTACAACGATATTTTTTTGTTATGCAGCATAACTACTAACATGACAACTACTACAAGTACCCCTACTGCTTCTACTCCTAGATTTTATAGATGATTCAACTGGACTACCACAAGAAGAACTGCTTGCCTGAGGCCCCAGCACTAGGAAGCAGAGCCTCTGAGATTCAGACCCTGGTCTTCTGATTCTAAACCCAAGGGTCCATCTACTATTTAAGGGATTCTTCTATAAAATAATCATTTTTTAAAATAAATTATTCTCAGGCAAAGATAACAATTGGACTACTATTTCTCTCCTCCTCATTACTTATGTAATAAAACTACAAAGAAGTTTAATTGATTAGCCTTTGTAAGTTTGTGATGCACTTATGTTTATGAAATTAATATGTGTGGTCTGATAAAATCATCTTACCCTTAGAAATCTTTCCTCCCATCTGGAAGAATCTTTTTAGTGTTTGTTTGTTTGTTTTATTTTTACTTCATGTATTGAGAAACTCAGAGAAAAAAAATGGATTTAGATTCTTACCATTTCATACATTGATCTTACATGGAGCCATTTAAATGTCAAAGGAAATAAAATTGCCTTTGATTAGGAAATGGTTCCTTCCCAAACCCTTCAGCACTGACCTTTAGAGATGAAGGGCTTTGGTTCAGGTTTTGTTTTCCTTTCTGGACCCTGGCTCCCCCTGGTTTTGGTTTGGATGGAAATTAAGTTGCTGCACCTTCCCTGGCCACCCTGGAGGGGTTCATGTACCTCTGTCTAGCTCTGTCCTTAGGCACTGATAGTCACTTAGCTCTGTTTTGGATTCAGGTTGAAATAAGCTGCAGTTCTCTTGTTCCTTCAGAAGCTTTTAAGGAGAGTGCTTTTTTCACCTCCTTTAAGAAAACGACAATAATTGAGCTGAAGTATTCATAATTACAGTATTTCAGAAGTCCAATAAAATATTAATATGGGATTGAAAAAAAGCTGCCTGGATTCAATAGGGAATTGGCACTGCCAGCCAAAAACCCAGACTTGCTCTCTCATTCACTTTCTTTTAATTAGGAAGAACCTTGCATTCCACTGGCTTTTGGTGGGAGAGAGGCTTGATAACCACCACTTAGAGCCATAACTTGGAAAAGGTGAGAGGGCCTTTGCTCCTAAGCATCAACATTTAAATCAAGGAGATTTAAAAGAATAATTTAAAAAGATTTCACAGATCTTTAATTTGCTACATTTCTGTTTTGAGGGTACTTGAACTTCTTCACCAGGTAAAAAACAACTGTGTTTAGCAGCTAATTAAAAAGAATAATTAGCTAAAACAGGAAGCTACCAGATGGCCCTCATCCTTCTCTTCAATTCCCTTATTCTGGTGACTTATCTCAGTGAGATCCTCCTAGGCTGTCTTTGGGTGCAGTCCACTCTGGTTTGGCCCTACTCTTACCCATCATGGGACAATGTCATGATGTCTCCCTCCAAGGGACTGTGTACCCAAACTTCCAGAGTCCTCCCTCTAGTTCAAGTGAATTTATGTTAATTACTTCTTGAATTAGTTTAACATCATGAATTATAAAGTTGATGTGAGGGTGCCTTTTATGTTATATAACCAAGCTGCCAAAATTTCCAGTTAATGACTCTTCCAATACCATTTCCTATCTCTCTCCTCAGGAAATCAGAATCTCCTAGATCTTATGAGGATCACAACAGTTTTCTACCTTTCTTTCCTACATGCATACAATGCCAAGTATAATTTCTATGAATATTTCTTTCTAATCTATATATCTATATATCTAGTCCTCAACTCTCTTTGAAACTGAAGTGCCATACCTGCAACTAACTATTTGGCAATTCCAGTAAGATACTGCCTGTATTCATTAGGTCTCTCCCCAAAGAACACCTATTTCTAGCTTCCCTTATTTCTCGCAGGAACATTCCTATTCTTCCAGAAAACCAGATTCACAACCCAGAATAATTCTCAACTTTTTATTCTCCCTTGCCCCAAATATAAAATAAATTGTTGAATCATGTTAATTGTATCTACATTAACATTTTTCTCCTTCAAGAAGGAGAAAATGTATTCGTCAAGTTCTTATTGCCTCTTACCTGTGGAGTTATCATAATGTCCTTATTAATTCCTTTGCCTTAAATAAGTGTGTCCACTATTCAAATCATCCTCCACCAATTGTCAAATCAGTCCCCCCTGTCTCTAGGGGTAAATGTAAACTTCTCAGTTGGACATTTAAAGACCTTCACATCTAGATCCAGGCTAGCTTTTCAGGTGTCCCATATATTATTCCCCTTTACATCTAATATATTCACTGATGTACTTGCTATCCCTTTCATAAAAGATTCCTGCTCTGAGACCTGAGACTTTGTCTCACTGCCTAGAGGGCCTCCAAGTCCATCTCTAGTATGGAATGCTACACATGACCTTTCCAAATACCCAGAGCTGTCTCTTGTCCCAGTTACCTTTTCTATTAAAAACAACAACAAGCTTTGAAGACCATAGATTTAGAGCTCCAAGGGACCTTAGACATCATTCAATCCAACCTTTTCCTTTTACAGATGAGGAACCTGAGGCCCATAGAGGGAAGAGGAGTTGCCTAAGATGCTATAAGCAGTAAGAAGCACAGATGAGACTCAAACCCAGGTTCTCTGTCTTGAAATCTTGAATGCTTTCAACTGGGTCACGCTGCCACCCTAGACAGATTTTCTCACTAATAGAATGAAAACTCATTCTGGGCAAGGGCTATTTCATTTTGTGACTTTTTATCCCAGTTCCTAGCACTTAGTAGTTACTTAGGGAATATTTATTAATTTAAACATTTATGAGGTTTTAAACTTTCATTACACTCATTAATGGAAGGTAAAAAGAAGATAAATAGTAAATAAATGCACACGTTGCAAACTTCAGCCTCTACTTCTAATCTTACTTCCATCTTACCTTTCTAGTAGTAATACATTTGAGCCAAATGCTCTCCTCCCCCCCTGCCCTAATAGGATCAGACCTCAATTTCCCTGATCTTGGGGGGGGGGGAGTAAAAGAAGCTCTATGGCATCCTGGATTTCTTGGCAAATGGAAATAATTTTCAACTTGGAAAAGGCTAAGGGATTTTTCATTACCTTGTGTATCTATGGAAACAATTAAAACTATCACAGAAGGCCATGACTATATAAGTTTTATTTTCTGCTTCATTGAAAAATAATGTAGCCTATATACAACACTAGAATGGAAAATGGGCTTCTGATCTCCTTTTTGCATAAAATAAATGTTAGGATCCTTCCAAAGAAAGGCACCAGACTCATTGTCTGACAGCTCAGGCTTTCAATCAGTGTTGGTCAAGTTGCCAGAGCTTAAAATCCAACATAAAAATGAAATATCTATCATAATGTAATTGTAACTATTCATCACACTTGATAGGAGAAAATATTCAGACCTGGCTTGGTTTATTGGTGCCAAGGAGAAAAACTGCCCCTGTTCCTTAAGTTCCACTCTTTAAATTCTCATAATTATATAAAAATGCAGTTAACACCAGTTTCTGCCTGGGTAGGTAATGGGCCGAAGAAATTACTATTCAGGGCAATAAGCAAACTGGATTTTCAAATAAAAGATATAATGTAATTAAGCAACAACAACAGCAGCAAATCTGTGTTGTACTGAGAACATAAAAGCAGGGAGAGGCAAGACTTTCACTGCTAGAGTTTTGAAACTGCCCTTTTGATACTGCTTGAGCAGAATTTTATACTGAACAAAGGAGAAAAAAAGATAGTTATAGTGGTTGGTGTCAGCTCAGCAGTAAGGCCTGGGTCTTCCTACTTATCTTTCTATATGAGGATGAAGGAGGTTTCTGCCCCTGCTGTGGATAGGTGTCAGGAATCTTGTGTACTTTTAGGCATAGTGCTGAGCTAATAAAGGTCTGGAGCCCATGGAACACCAATGGTTGGTTATGATTCCATGTCCCAAAGTGAATAAGAGAGGGAACCCAAGAGAGCTATGTATGTGTCCTTCTCTCAGAATTTTGACACCTTGTCAAAATTAGACTTTCAGTGATATTTATAGTTAGAATTCATGTGACCTTAATATTACTGAGAACAAATAATAACTCATTCACTTAGTATTCATTCCCTTCCACCTCCCTTTTGGCCCAGACTTAATGGTTCCATCAATGCAAATAACTCCCAGTGTGAAAATTACTTACACTAGTGCAAATCTGCTGCTAATAATAATCTTATCAGTCTGACTGAAGTTTGGATTAGTTTAGTGATTTGCCTACTATGGAATTGCCTGGAAGGCTCCAGAAAGAGTCCACACAAAGCAGGACTTCCTTCCTTGTTCCCCTCCTAAGGCAGTCCAGAGTTCAGCTAGAACTAGAACTATGTAGACTGTCCTATGTTACCCCTGTCCTTTATCTCAGGAAATCCTGACCTCATTTCCAGCCTTCTTGCCAACTGACCTTTCCCAATTTCCCCTCCTGGAGAAATATTAACCCTTATGTTCTACCACTGCCATAGGGAACCTCTGACGCTTAAATTATTCCTTCTTTCCTAATGGTGGTGCCACAGTCCACTTCACTTCTCTCTTGTTGCTCTAGTTGAACCTATGAAATTCCCAGCCTGGCCATCTGTGACATGTGTTATCCCTTCCCCAGAGTGTGAGGTCTGTGAGAACAGGGTAATCTTTTTCTATTTGTATTCTCAGTGCTTAGCACAGGGTTAGATACATTGCAAGTGTTTAATAAATATATTTTTATTCATTTCTTTGTAACCAGTAATTCCAACCCTAGGCATCTGCATGGTGCTGCATGTGTAGAAGGACACTCCTAATTGGGAGGGAGGATGTTGGATTCCTGTGTGAGGGGCAGAGCTGGTACAAGGGCTTTTTTGGAGGAAACATTCTTGAACTCATTTTGTGATTGGAATCATTCCTTCGGATCCACTCCAGAGGGGAAGAAGAAAGACTGGAAGCTGCAGATATACAGGGAAAGCCAATTCCTCACAAGTTCCCTGATTCCAGCAGGTTTCCACAGAGGTTTACTGGAATTTGCCCTTCATGGAGATCAATGCCTCTCTTACAGTATTAAGGGAGATATCAGCTTGTTCCTAGAGGGCTTTGGAAAGAGTTCTTTCTTTCTTTTGCCCTTTTTTAAAAATCATATTCTAGGCAATAGAACTCTGATTACTCTTTGCTGTGTTACTTAGACAAGTGAATTTACCCACTATTTGCTATCTGTGATGGTCTTTTGTGTAACCAACTTTTGATGGGAAGAAGCCATGCAGAGAGGTATAAACTTGCTTTCTTCTTAAAGACTAGCAGCAAGGGAAGCAGGTTTGGTTTGTGTCTATTGTCTAGACTGGTAACGTTTATATGGAGTGAGAGCCATACCTCTACATCAGACCCCTCTCCCTGGAAAAAAAAATAGTACCCAGGCTTGTGGTTCTTTCTCTTGCTCCAGTAAGGGAAGGAATAATAGTCTTCCTTGGAGAAGAATGGGCAAGATGCCAGAGATTTATCTACAAGTGCCTTTCCTACATATCTTTTGCTTGGGTACACACAAATGTATAAATGCATGTATGGTCACAGAGTACTGTGTACTGTGTCAGCAGTAGGAATTAAATCTAGGTCTTGCTGACTTAAAGTTATTCTTCTGTCCACTATGATATGCCATAGCATCCAAAGATCCATCTGGATAGACCTTTAAATACATGCATAGACACACATTTATATGTATGTATATAAACATACATATATGCCTGTGTGTATATGTTTATATATGTCCAAATATAGACTCAGCTATATCTGTATAGATATATATGTGTATACATATGCATATATAGTGAATATATTAAATATATACACATATAAATTATTTATACATAAATTTATATAGAAATGATTGATATATTTATATATAAACTTATATAGAATGGATTTATATATATAAACATATACTATATATGTACATGTCTATAAGTTTGTATATAAATCATGTATATATAATTTGTATGTGTGCATGTTATGTGTGTATATACATGTATATGAACACAAAATACATATAAACCATTTGTATATAATTTATATCATTTATTTATATATGTATATATGTATGTAAATTATGTATGTGACATGTGCATGGATAGATGGGGAGGGAATAAGGGAAAGACAGAGAGAGAGACAGAGAGAGAGAGAGAGAGAGAGAGGGAGAAACAGAGAGGGAGAGGGGCAGGGAGAGGGAGAGGTGAGGAGAGGGGAAGGGGAGGGGAGGGAGAGGGAGAAGAAAAAAGAGAGAGAGAGGGAGAGGGAGAAGAAAAGTAGGAGAAAGTCAGTCCATGATGTTTTCTTTAGTAAGGAACATTTCAATTAGAACTTATTCCCTTCCCTTACAAGATAAAGAAAGAAAGAGATGGAGGGGGAGGAGGAAGCCTGAGTATTTTTTTTAGGAGCAACTGGAGTAGTGAGAAAATGCTTATAGCTAAAAAATATAATGAAGCTTAAAAAACAGCCTTCAAGGAATTGTGGTTGTTGTTTTGGAAATTTGTAATCCATGTCCTTTGCTCAAGTTGGTCATATAGTCTATCAAGAGAAACTGATCAGTAACATGGCTAAAACCACCACTTATAGAGACAGGCAAACAGCTAGATTCAGGTAGAGATTTTAGAACTTAGTTTGTCAGGCCCATGTCAGCAATGGTCTTGAATGGTAGAAGCTATTCTTCTGAATAGCTCAGTGAAGAAGCAACAGCTGAGGCTGAGATTGAGACTGAAGGTCCACTGAAGATCTCTTTGAAAGCATTAATTAGGCATTTAGTTATTGTCCACTGACTCTAGAATCCAAGGATTAAATGTAGTCTGATGCATATTACCTTTTTATGTTAGGCAAATCACAGAACCTTACTGGACCCCAATCCTCACTTATAAGATTGATCTAGGTGGATACTGATGTTTTTTCCAATTATTGGTCTATAATAAAATCAACCTATTACCTCTATGAGTTTCTTTATTGCTTTTCTACTTATTCCCCTTTCTCATCCCTAAAAATTCCTTTATCCCAGACCCATTGTATAACATAGAGCCAACCCTTCCTTATTATCTTTGCAAATTAAATCTTGGAAGTTTTATAATATATTTTGCTGTTCCTTCCCTATTAAACCTAACTTCCTTTAATCTCTTAGCAGAGACTAATTCTTCGACACCTTAATTTTTACAAATTTTTCCTCTTCCTTTCAGCAAGCTATTTGAGATTACCAGTAATCAATCCTTGGGATGTTGCCGTGTTTCCAACCAGGCAGGGTTTAGCAAAGAAAATGAAAGAACAATCCTCACAACTTCTCTTTAATTGCTAGACTTTATACCCTTGGCACTAAGTTGATTCTGTGTGATATGTTAAGAATGTTGGACCTGGAGTCTTAGAAATCTGGGTTCAAATCCTCACCCTATCACTTATAATCAGTGTGAATGAATACAGATATGCCAATTAATTTCACTAAGCTTTAGTTGTGTCATATAGAGAAATGAGACAAAGAATGCTTGTAGAACTTACTTCACAAACTCATATGTAATGTTATATGTGAAATGCTTTATATATTTTTTAAAAACATTAGTTACCTAGCCTTCCCACCACTTTAACCTCTAAGAAAAGAAACATGCAATTACTTTGTGCCAGGACCTGGGATAAGTGCCTTTATAAATATTATCTCATTTGAACCTCAGAAAAACCTTGAAAAAGAGGTGCTATTATGCCCATTTTATAGCTGATGTGACTGAAGAAGACCAGGATTAATGGATTTGCCTAGCTCTCCAAATGTTAATATCCATTTAAAATATTCCAAATATTCTGGACAATGTCATTTTTACTTTTTTTCTTATAATATCAGAATTGGAAGAGATCTCAGCCCATCTTGGTCCAACAGTTCCCTTTAGAGCAAAAACTGACAATTGGCTATCCAACTTGGTGTGGAATGCCTGGAGTAAAGGGGTACTCAATATGTACTAAGTCACTTTATTGCACTGCTTCTTTGGAAGGTTCCCCTCATATGAAGCCTCTATTTGCCCTTTTGGGGTAGTTACAATTCATTACCTTTTCTTTCTCAGGAATATTTTTCTTCTTTCAACTTAGCTATCTTGTCCCAATGCCAAATAAACCAGAATTAATCACTACAGGACCGCCATATTTACTAATAAGCAAAGGTTAGAAAAGGCATCAGGCTTCATATATTAACTTTTTTAAGCATTCTTTAAAGTGAGACTCAGTATCCCATAGCTATTCAAGGAGCAATCTTTTACATCTTCCTGGCTGTTGACCATGTGTGCTAAGCATTCCATTAATCAATGAGCATTTATTAAGAACCTACCATCTGTGAAGCATTGGACAAGGTTCTTGTAGTACTGAAAAAAACATACAAACAACAAGCAACCAGCTAAAAACAATCTGTTTTAAAGTATCATATAATCAATCTACTGGGGAGATATAACATGTTGACAGAAAAACATTATAGAATAAATTCAAAGTGACTTCAGGGTTAGGAGCTGTTGTAACTAATGGAACTGGAAAGCACACCTTTAAATTTGTTTTATCTTTTGTCTTTATATCACTGTTATTTCCTAATATATCTCCCTGTACCTCATACCCAACAAGTTGTCCTTTGCAACAAAGATTTTTTAAGGGAAGGGAAATAATTCACCCATAAGAAAATATATCTACAAACCCTGGTAGCATCTGTCCTATTCCACAATCATCCTCTCCCAGGCTTCCATATCTTCAAGTATTGGAGAGAAGAACATTGTCTCAACTGTTTTCTCAAGTCTATCTTTCCTATTATAATTTCATGACTCCCATTTTCTTTTCTTTGTTGTTGTTCTTTCCACTGTAGTCAATCTGCTTCCTGTATTCCTTGTCCTCCTTATTTCATCCTGTAGTAGTTCATCCATATTTTACCATGCATCTCTGAATTCTCTATTTGTCCCTTTTTATGCTAGAGCCATTGCATTTATTCATGTATCACAATGTATTTAACTGTTCCCTAATTGATAGATGCATATTTTGTTCCTAGTTCCTTGTTATTACAAAAACTATTGCTCTAAATATTTTGGCATTTATGGGAACTTTCTTTTCATTATCAGTTTCCTTAAAGTATATGCTTCATAGCAGGATCAAAGGATTTAGTGATTTTAATCATTTTTTCTTAGCATAAGTGCAAAGTTTATTTTCATAGAATAGACATAAATTTATCTCTCTCCCAAAATTGTGTTAATGTAACATCTTTTACAGTATTGAGTATACCCATATTTTGTCACCTTTTCCAATTTGCTAGAAATAAGGTAAAACTTAAGAGCTATTTTGCTTTGCATTTATATTATTAATGATTTTGAGCAATCTTTAATGTGGTTGTTATAGCTACTAATTCTTTTGGAGACATTTTTTCTTATTCCTTGACCATATATCCATTGGGGAATGACTCTTGCTCTTATCTACTTATGTTAATTATATATCTTGTTTAACAAATCCTCATCAAGGATATTGGATTTAAAATTCTCTTCCCTGGGAAAATCTCTTGAAACATGGAGCACTTGAGCTGAGCATTGACAGGAGCTAAGAGTTCCAAGAGGCAGAGGGGAGGAGAAAATGGTATGCATGACAGAAAACTCATACCAAGATACAAAAGGAGGAGATGAAAGAAGAAAATATTTATTTGGGGATTTTAAGGGGTGGAGCCAAGATGGTGGAGTAAAAATAGGAATTCTGTGTGGCTCCATCTCCCACGGCCTCCCATACATGTAAAAAAAGTAACTCTAAACAAATTTTAGAGCTACAGAACCCACAAAGTGACAGAGAGGAACAAATCTCATGCTGAAAGTAGCCCAGCAGACTAGCAGGAAGGTTTTATCAAGCAGAACTGGGAGCTGAGTGCAGTCCCTTCTTAGCCATATAGTTCTGGCCCCATGGTGGCCCTGACCAGTGGCAGACAACATACACATCAGTAAAGAAAATCACCAGCAGCTGTGGTGATTTCCAGCCTTCTTAACCCATAAACACCAAAGACAAAGTGAAAGGTCAGTACAGGACTCCATTGGAACAGGGTGGAGAAGAGAGCAGTCTGGCCACTGCCCCAGGGTGAGAGGTGGCAGGCGCATGGCAGCTGCAGCTGCTGACTCATGGTTTTGTCCAGAGCATGTGGCCTGCAGATTGTAGAGGGGCCAGGTGACCATTCAGACAATTATCACTCTTCTTTTAACCTGCTTGTATCTGGATCACAGTCTTGTGTGGTGGTCTTCGGGTGTGTGGACAGTGTGACAGAGCTTGTGGGGGCTATAGACAGGGCACCGTTTTAATAACTCTGGCAGCTGCAAAAACCCCATCAATTTGTGACATAGTTTTCTACAATCTGGAAGCTGAATTTTATCTTGGCAAAGAGCTCAAAAGTCAAGTGATTGGCTGGTGATATGAGCAAGCAGATGAAGCACAAACAGACCATAGAATCCTTTTTTGGGGGACAAAAAAGATCAAAGTGAACAGGAGGAACATAGAGAAGCCAGAAATCCTACATCCAAAGCTTCCAAGAAAAAAATATGAACTGATCACAGGCCATGGAGGAGCTCAAGAAGGATTTTGGAAATCAAGTAAGAGAAGTGGAGAAAAAATTGGGAAGAGAAATGAGAAAGATGGCAGAAAGTCATGAAAAGCAAGTCAACAGCCTGCTAAAGGATTCCCAAAAATACACTGAAGACAATAACAACTTGAAAAATATACTAAGTCAAATGCCAAAAGAAGCCCAAACAGCCAATGAGGAGGAGAATCCCTTAAAAAGCTGATTTTGCCAGATGGAAAAAGAATTTCAAAATTTCACTGAAGAGAATAATTCCTTCAAATTTGGATTAAAGCAAATGTAAGTTAATGACTTTAAAGGAAATCAAGATACTATAAAACAGATCCACACAAATATATATAAAAAATAGAAGGCAATGTATAATATCTCATTTGAAAAAACCATTAACCTGGTGTATCAATAATGAGATATTCACAACACCCATGATGGTTATGAATATGCTGGTATAGTTTTGGATCGCAAAATGTAGCAAACTCTCCACATGGAAGGCAGAACCAAGGTCTTTATTCAGAAACCATAACACTGAGTCCCAAAA